>CAEGAE010015580.1:0-30358 GCA_903067095.1 Girardinus metallicus | reverse complement strand
TGTGTCGTGCAGCCATTTACGTTCCTTTCCCACCTGTATTTTATAATTGCCATATAAAATGTGTTGTTAGCTGTGGATATAAGAACTTGGATCCTTTCACACGTTTGTTGGGCGAATTCGCCGCTGCGATTTCCTCCGCATCAGTGAAAGAAAGTGCTGGCAAATTAAGTAAGGATGATGAAAAGGACCGGAGGAGAAACGTTTTTCTTAGAGTACTTGAAATACAGCCAATAAAACAGGAAGTACCCCAGCCCTATCAGATGCAGCTTCCGGTTGTCGTGAAAAAGGTCTATTGGCTAGATAGACTACCTAGCTTCCTTCGTCTCTGCTTCTTAAAGAGACATTCCCATTTTATGTGGGTTACAATTATATCCAAGCAGATCTCTGCAGTTGCAGTATTTCACATATTGCAGTAATGATTTGAGTGCAGTTTTAATGTATTATTTGCCACTAATGATGAATTAATCTGAAGGTGTCTTGGGAAAACAAAGCTTATCATTGTGTGATATAAAAAAAAATTAGCTTCAGGTAAGAACATCTTTTTGTTTTCTTGAGATCACAAGATCATGATGCTGCAGAAGTGAGCTGTGTTGTTTTGTTTCCAGTTTCCTCTGACGATATTGCAGTCAGGGTGTGAAGGTGATTAGATACAGTATTAAATTTTAATCTGTGACTGGGATGTTTTCAGCTTGTTTACAGCATCTCTGGTTTAATTTATCCCTCAATTGATCAGATATATTAAGCTGTTATCTAAAAAAAACACAAGCTCATGATATTGAGATGATTAATTATCACAACAAAACGAACTTTGTTCCTCTAAGACACTTTTGTCTTCACTGTTGTTTTCAACTTCTTTCCGTTTCTTTTTATGAACACACTAAAATAATCTAAATGTTTCTTCATAATTGTTTATGTTTGGTGATTGTTGTGGTCTAACCAGATAAGTCAATATTTTTTTCTTGCATGATTTTTCATACTCGTATGACTCCGCAGAAACAAAAGAAAAATAATTCAGAATAACAAATATACAACTTGACAATTTATCACATTGATACAGCCACATATTTTGCTTTTAATCAGAAAATCCTGGAGACCGTTTGGTTATCAGTTTGTGTCTTTAGTCTCAAGCTGACTTGAATTAACATAGTTCACCTCTGAAAATAAAGGTTCATTTATACAAACTTATACCTTACAAAAGTAATTTAGTTTAGGGAGTGTTCACATTTTTACACAGTACAAGGACATGTTTGCTGGTATTTATCAGTGAGTTTTGATTTTCACACCGTTTATGTTGGTTTTATTTTGAATTCAGTTTGGTGTGAAAAGCAAAACCAGGAAGTATTTTCACATTACTGTTCTCCATTTGGCTGTTATCTAAGATTATGCAGAATTTTTTTATGTAGATGGGAATTTCCTCCTTCCATGTTTAACACAGGTTACTGACAGCTTATTTACCTAAACTTGCTATTTATGGATCATCTTATTAAATGTTTTACTCCAGTTTGGTTTCATAATTTGGGCTTTTTATTGATGGAAAAGCAGAATAGTTTATTGTACATTTTATGCAGATGCAGAAGAATATGTGATAGGAGTATTGTGGGTACATGCATGGGTCGAACCACCAATCCACTGACTCATTGCGCCGTCGTTTCACTCTGAGGCTCAGTGTGGGCGTCTGCTGGACGGGAAATAATGGTTCATGCTGATGAATGAAAGTTACCTACAGTTATTGATTAGCTGAGCACATTAGCTGGTAATGTTAGATTCACTCTGCTGTGATGTGCCTTTCTTGTGTTGGAGCTGTTGACGCTCAAACTTTTTAATTGTCAGACATTTATGACCGATAACCATGGCAACAAGATATTATACAGCTGATTAGCATCTCAAAAGCTCAAATATTTCCCAAACTATGACCCCAAATGTCAGAATAATTAAAAATGGAGGCTTCACGGATGCATGAGACTTTAATACAGCTACACTCTTCAGTCAAAAGCCTCTTCAGATTCAACATAAACTTAGGACCATTTTTAGCTTTGTCAGTCTCAGTTTCGTTGTTTTAATTATCGATCTTGTCTACACAAGCACTTTTTTCCTTGCTGCCATTTCCCAACTTATGAAGATTAACACATACATAAACATAATGAGTGCCATGTTTTCTTGTACTTCCAATTTTATTGAGTGGCAAAGACAAATGGGCCTGTGTGACAGATCAGTTATTTACCCCAAACAATTTACACCCCTGCCATCTTCCGTGTGGGAGAGCGTTCACCTTTCGGGTGACAACAATCAAGCATGTCATTTATGGGAAGCATAATATTTTACTCTCAGGAAGGTGAGACTGATGTCAACAGAGAGGCGAGAGTCGGGTGGCATCCTGCCCATCAAAGCCATTCTGTATAAAATTAGAAAAATACATTATTTGTTGGTTCTCAAAGCGTATGATTCGAGGAAATTAAGTTGCGTCTTGCTGATTTCACGCAGCCTGATTTTGATTGGAAGTGTGCCGAAGACATGCCTTCTCCTGCTGTGATAAATTTTAGCATTTTCAGGTTGATTCGGAGAGAAAACAAGAATTTCCAGAGGAATATAAACAAAAAATGAGGCTAATTCTCCCAAAAAGGTTGCTGGTAGTTTGATTATTTTATCAATGTCAGTGGATTGAGAGCCACTGACGTTCTCCTAATCTCTTTAACCCGGTCTATTACCAAAGTACTCTCTGATGCTCTTATTTGAACTTCTCAGTTTAAAAAAGGTCATAATCCTTTCAGAGAAAACAGAGCTACTTCTCTGCAGCACTAATCCTCCGCTGACTCAACAAAAACAACATTATCAGAGATAATGAGACAATTATCTCCAGAGATTCAGAACGAACTGCTGGACAATAATTTAAAGCCTCTCTTGTCTTTATGTTGTTGTTTACTTGTTTTGCCCAGTTTTTTGGGTAAACACTGCAAACTTAACCACATAAACTTCTAACCCTCATTTACACAGTACTGCATAATTTAAAACTGTTTTCTTCTGCTTTTTTGATGAAACTTTGTTTAAATAAGTCAAACAATGATGATGTTTCATTTATTAAGGCGAAAAGGTTATTCCAAAAAACTCCAATGCTAACTTCATCAAGAGGACCTGAAGAAACGTTAGATTTTAATATGTTTATTTACGCCAAATGCGTAAATAAGCTATTTTTTTCTATTTAAAGCAATGCGAAAAAATAAGAAAATGATTTAATCACATGCAAACACCAAAGACAATCACATTTTTTACTCATTGAACTATATCAGCAGCAGTGTGACACCCAAACCCCCTAATATCAGAATTGCTCCCTTTGGCTGAAATAACTCCAGTTCAATGATTTTTATAAATGGTCTTCACCAACAGTTTAAACTCTGAAAGCCACAAAAGATGAAAAATCAAGAGCTACAGGTTGTATTTTACTGTTTACATTACCTACAAAGAATCGTTTCTAGAATACATCTAGAAGGATGAAGTGTGGTTTGTGTATCTTGTTGATGGATCCCTCATCCTCTGCATCTTTGCCTCATTACTCCACATCTTCCCGTAACCTTTAATCGCAGATGCATTCACTGCCATCCCGATACCTGGATGGTTCTCCTGCTGCCTGAAAGGTTAATATATTTCCTGCCTCTCCTGTGCAGTGAAGTGCAGCAGAATGTTTTATGTGCATCACATTTGTCCCTCTCAGACTTGCATGCGTTTGACAGCAAATTAATTGTACATGTCCTTCTCTGAGACTCATTTGAGTTTGCTTTGAGTCTTTTGAGAGGCTCATGTAAGATATCAGCCCTCAGAGACAGTAATTACTAACCGCCTTCAGCTGCTGGAAAATATTTTGTCTTTGAGCGCTGTATTTCATGAGGAATAAACTTCAAACTCGGTATGTGTTTTCGTTTGTGGGCAGAGTGGTAGCCTTGCTTCTTAGTCACCACAGAGGAACCCCCGCTGTTCAGCCGTACAGGCAGGAAACACACTGAACCCGTGGCAGAGAGCGAAAACAAAGTAGCAGCACTGGGCTGTGAGAAAAGGGCAAGGTGAGAAGAGATGGAGCAGATTGGTTTTCTTGAGAGAGACAAGCAGGCTGGTGATCACGCATCGTGCATTGTGTTACATAAGCATCGTCCTAGAGCTGAAGGGGATGACAGGAAAAATACAAGGCGCAATTGTGATCGCAAGCGACGTGTGGTGACAGGGTCGGAGATACAGAGCCAATAAAGACCGGGAGGTGAGTCTGCACTGGAAAGACCAGGAAATCCAGTCGGTCCCCACAAGGTTTCTTATGACAGATCTCTTCTTTCTGTTCACACAGATTAAAAGATTTGGTCTGTTTCTATGTAGAATAAAATTAAAATGAGGTAAGGAAGGTTATTTGCTTCTGAAGACGTTTCAGAGTTTCTTTTTGGTTGCTTTTTCTCTTATTTCCAGTTCAGTTGAAAATCCACGCTCTCTTTCCATAGGTGACCCTGTATTTAAACCTCTTTCTCCTTGACAAAACAACTGAAGGAGCTATTTCTGTCGCTGTGTGTTGGGAACGTCTGAACTGGTGATTTTGCATTTTCTCTGGTGTATTCTCCATGTTCCCAAAGTCTTAGTCGGCCGTGGCAGGTCAGTCAGGTTTTGTTGGAGGTTCTTCCTGTTAAAAATCAGTTGTTGATGTCACCTGTCACCAGATGCATGCTCAGGATGATGGATTTCTGCAAATTTAGCAACACATTGCAATCGATACAGCATCAAACTGGCATGTATGCAGCTGCCTCTGAATCTGTACATATGATTGGATTGAACTGACTCTATATTTTTGTATATAAATTGTACCTATTTGATTTGTGAAGTGCTGAGATCTGTTGGAAATTGGCGCAATATAAATGAAATGAGTTGAATTAAATTACCCTACAAAGACAAGTCAGTGGATGATCTAATTGATTCGATTTATCCCAGTCATATTAGATCCAATTACATACAAATTAGGGCTGTGTAATTTTATTGATTCTACAATATTTATCGATATTTTTTTTCTCAGAAAGTATCGATCCATTAAGTTTCACTTATATCAAAATCCACCTGAATTAAATTTGCACATGTACATTAAAAATGACATGTAATGAAACAACCAGTTGCAATTCATTAAATATTGAAATGAAATAGATAAATGACATTACCTAATGTAAGTGAATAAGACATTAAAGGTTCCTTTTCTACATAACCAAATAAACAAAGCCACACAATTAACATTTAAACAAAGCAAATGTATAACAAAAACATTTATTACACCATCAGGTCAATTAATTCAATCCGAGTTTATGGAACAGTCACAAAATGTCACCAAAATCACTCTGTCCCTGTAAAATCTTTCAGAAAATCTTAAAAATGTATCGAATCGTATCGTTCACTGATTATCGTGAGCAGAATATCATGTATTGTAGATTAGTGTATCGCCACAGCCATAGTCCAAATCGAAGAAGTGGCTCCATTAATGACTTAAACTAGGAAACGGGCACAGCTAACTAAAGCACCGAACCACAAGTCTTTCTGTGGAATGAAAAACAGAGAGAACTGGTGGTTAAAGGCAGAACCAGTTCTCTAAGTGAACTGGTTCAGTTGAACACAGAAGCACTGAGCGAGGTGTACTTTTTATACGACACTTGCTTACCTCCGTACTTCTTTAATAAGTGCTCATCACACAGTTTGCTAACTTGGTCAAGTACACGGACAGAACATGAGTGAAAATGGAGAGCCGTCGATAAGGAGTCAGGGACGTGAGGGAAGCGAGGGATGAACTTTAACTTCTTGTTCCACCTCTGCACTTTCAAAAAAAAACTCTTAATGCTCAACAAATAAAGACCTTTAACATTTTTAATATATCCAACAACTTAAAAAGCTGTGATGGACATAATGTAGCACCTATTTTCTATTAAACACACTGCAACACTTTAAACCTTTATTTTCAAGTGCAGGATATTTTCAGATTTTTTCATAGTAAAGTAGTTTCATTTACTTCAGTGACTGAAAGATTCTGGGTTTTTGACCAACAACTAGGTGCAAAATAAAAGAAAAATGCTTAAAAAAAGCACAAATATATATATTCTGCTTGATGTGTTTTGGTTTGCTGTCTATAATTACTGTTTAGTCTATAAGAACTGCATCAGTAAATCCTCAGCAATTAAAGAGACGATCAGAGAGGAAAAGTTGTAAAAGCTGCTTTGAGTCATTTTCACACCTAATGTTTTTATGTCAACATAATTAAAGATGAGGTGCAAAGTTGTTCAGTTACATAACAGGGTTTTTTTTTACACTAAGAAACTAGGTCAGCCACGCTCACTTGGTGTTTAAATAACCTCTGAACTCTTAACTTATTGCCCTTCTTTGCTTTGTTTATTTTTATTTTAGCATTTTAAGTTCTTTTAGCGTGTTGCAATAAATGAAGGAGCCAGATCCAGAAGACTTCAGAAGTAAAATCAGCATTTGAGAGACAAATCAATCAGTAATAACTCACTGAAGTTTAGCCTAGAGAGAAAAAACTGCAGGAATAAAAAGCCGTAGTGGTATTTGCACTTTCAATTCAATTCAGCAAACTGAGGTAAAAAGGGGACAAAAGAGTGAGAATAGATTCGGTATTGACCTGGAAACCAGAAGCTGGTTAAAAGCTACACTGAAGGAACCAAACAAAATAGCGATACAATCTGAAATAAATGAAATGTATCAATGACCAGACGCAAGAAATTGAAATTAATCAGAGTGAAGCAGACTAAAAAACTTAAAATTGAAGCATGCCATCTTTAATAAGTATAAGCATCTGAAATGTTTTCATGATGATCTATCACTAATCAAACCATCAATTCCCATAACAATTAACAGTGAACTGCTAGACAATTAATCTAGACTCAAACTCAATCATCAAGTGCTTCCAACAGGTCCGAGTTTCCCACCAGAACCATTACAGGATGTGCGTTGACTTTCACATTTTGTCCTTCCCAACCCATTACGCATCCCGCCGCCCAGCCTTTTCATCTGACTCGAGAGCGTTTTCCAGTGGACGCACGGCCGCCCGTCGGTCTAATGAAGGCGTCTGGGAGGCGCGCTTCTCGCCGCGTGGCGTTGAAGCTGAAATAACGAGCCGGTCCTCCCAGTGACCCACAACTGACGCTGCAATCCCCCTGCCCTTCTTCTTCTACAGAAGTGTCAGTCAACTGAGAAGAGCTGCTTCCAGCAACATCCTCGCAGTTACAGTTTCTATTCATATACAGCAGCTAATAAAGTGGAGATTAGGCCGGTTGCTTTGCAATTTCAGTTTGTTATTACATTGTTGACGATAGAGGGTTAATGTCAGCTAGCTAAATTATGCATTGCACTGCTTTGGTGCAATCCCATTAAAGTGATGTGAAGCAAAAATATATTAGTGTCGACGCGTTTGAGGCGTCTTGGTTGAGGTGAGATTTAGCTGCTCGCATGCATCAGCAAATTAAGTAAATTAACAAACCCTTCGATTACAGTTTACATAAAAAGTGAGCATCAACGCCTCTGTTTGAACGGCCCTGTTACTGATTTCTAACATTTTGTTATGACATAATCAGTTGCAAGGCGACATTAAAGCTGTTGTTTGAGCCAAACACAATCTCATCCTGACTGTGACCTTAAAATATTTTAATTAGGTAAATAAAGGTAAAATAAATCTCTGTAGTTTCTAATATTTTTAAGCTTAAATGTGCAGCGATTTAAAAAAGGAAAATCGTGACATCACATGACCTCTGATCCCATTTGGACATTCATTTTTCAATTTAAACCATACTGAAAATTTGGTGTAATACATTATTGATATTCAGTTATAAATCATATTTTCTGGTGAGGAATAAATTTGACCCACATTTAAATTTGCCATCACACCATCACTCATTTAATGGTTTTCTGTTTAAACCTTCATACTCCTGAACTGTCTAAAGACTCGTTTTGTGGCATTTAGCAAACAGAAATAATTTCATTAATCCTTTCAGATTTAAAATAGGAAACATTTAACCTGACTTACTGCCATGTAGTGAGAAAAAGACTATTTACAGTGAGTATAAATATCAGATTTCAACTGTTATTAATCATCAGAACAATTTAATTAACTTACTTTCTTTCATCTACGCTGCTTCCATCCGTATTTCATTCATTCATCAGTTACCTGAAATACTCCTTGGTGGCTTTATAATCCAAAGATTAGAACAATTTCTGCACCAGTAACTTTTAAATGTTATTTGCTGCGATTATTGAAAATACATACAGTCAGCAGGAAGCTTATTTTCCGCTTTGTTGTTCTTTTTTGAGTCCCTGAAAGCTTCCTCCACGCAGCTCTGCATGTTTTGTGGCTATGGCAACATTTCTCTGAGAGGTTTACCTGTACCAGCCTGTAACGATTCGAAAGAACTTAAAAAAAAAAGCAATTAATAGTTAAAAAGATGTCAAGTTGTTCTCATTTCTGCTGGACCACTGAACTCCAGCTGAGCTCAAGAACCACAGAGGGATATAAACGGTTGTGGAAGAACTGGAGTTGTAAACAAAAATGATCCTTTTGAATTATTTTGAATCTTTTTCATGCTGAGTTCAATTTGACTTTGGGCTCACTGCGCCACTATGTTCGTTGTGACCGTTACTTCGTAACTTACATAAATATCATCTGTCCAAAAAAAATCGAGAAAACCAGGAGGAAAATGAAACGCTGTAAATCAGAATTTCACCAGAATAATTTAATACGACAAATGATAAATAAAAGGATAAATTAGTACATATATTCACATAAGATCTGCCCCTAAAACAAGTTTACATTTCACATTTTCTGGCTAAATAACCAACTTTATTTGTGTTGTCTCTCAACACTTGAAAAGAAACATTTAAAATCTGTTTCAATCTCCGGAAATTATATTTGGAAAAACTTTGGAGATCTGAAACTAATAAATCACAGCAAAACTTAGAAAAAAATAGAACAAAAGCTTAATGAAATAAAAAATATGTTTTATAATGTACAATAACTTAAACTGTAAAAAAAAGTCTTTAATTCACAGTAAAGAATTTCCAGAATTTTATCGTATAAATACAGTAAAATCCATAATTATACGGTAAAATTTAAAAATAATTTTACCATATCTTCACGGTAATCCGTATAAATCTGTATCTATATGGATTTATATGTATAAATACAATATAAATCTGTATTTATTTATTTAAAAATGAATAAATCCGTATTTTTACAGTGATTAGAGAAGCGAATCAAAACATTTACAGACAAGCAAAGACTTACAGAAAATCCAAATACAGATGATAACCAGTGGACTTCATTTGAAAAAAGCAAAAAAGAAGAAAAACTTAAAGTAATTATTTACTGGAACATCCAAATGCAGAGCTTTTACAATAAATCTCTTCAGGGAGTGTTATTATTTATTTAGATAATAAGCCTGATATTCTGCAGAAACTCTGGAAGGTTTTCTAAGATCACCAGTGAAGGGGTGGGTGACCTCTTCATTAGCCGGGCTTCGGTTCCTTTCAGGACCAGGATCATTAGACTGCATGCAACGCAGGTTGATAAATAACAAGATGAGAGCTCAGGTGGCGCGTTCTTCTCTCTGCGACAGATTCACAAAGCTGCTTCGATGAAACATGATCGCTCTCTTATTCTCCTGCAAAGAAGTCTAAGTTACTTCCACTTATGTCATAACAAGTAGATGGTATTTACAAAATTAATCTTATGGTCATGGTTTTAGAGAGACGTGTGATCCATATACAACGATAAAAAGTTCACGTAATGGAGAAAACCAGGAAGTAAGGAGGTCAGGGTTTAATCTGCTGCCTCTGAGCTCCATGTCACAGGAATCTGCCTTTAGGTGCAAATTAAAGCGTCAAAGTAAAGAACAGTCCATAAATAGTTTTGTCCATCAGCTGCTCGAAGACCAGTGACATCCCATAATCAGTCTGTGGTCGTCAGGGCGATAATGATAAAGCTGTGGCTAGAAGCCCAAAAGGCCAAAGTGAATTAAAGTAAGAAACTTGTTTTCTTTAAAGGTTAAACAGCCAATCAGATCCTGATCCTAATCTGGGAAAAAACATTTGGTAACAGTTTATTTGACATGATGCTGTCATAAATATTAATGTGCTCTCATAAATAATGAGGCTTTTAATACAAAGTTGCTTTAAAAGTTGCATTAAAAGTCAATTAAAAGTGCCATCTTTGCATTAAAGTGTCATTATGTACCAAATAAGGCAAAGTTGACACTTTTAATAGACATTTAAAGCAACTTTGCATTAAAAGTGTCATTATTTACCAAATGACATTTCATTCATAAATAAATAAGATTATTTATGAATGAAAACATTCAGTTAAACAGTTTATGACTGTTGTCATAAACATTCATAAAGACTTATTTATGACTTCAAATAAAATGTTACCAAACGTTTTTCTTGCAGAAGAAGAAACTTATGGACCTTCTCAAGAGTTCTGCACCTGATTTTTAAGTATAAAATGTCGTAGCCAGTAAGAAAAGTTCTTGATCTGGCAGCCTTAGCAGCGAGGACACATTTTCTCTGTTCTTGTTTCTCTTTTCACTGGAAAATACTCTCCTTAGAATAAATAAATGCCTTTATTCTAGGAACAGTCTATTCTTTGAAAAGAATCACAACCTGTATTACATTTCAGGAACATAACAGAAACAAAAGCTCACATGAGCCGTGACTATAACTATAATAAAAAGTTTTACCTGTGTGATTATGATTGTTGCTTTCAAAATGGGCAAATCCACTCCGCAGTGGAAATCAGTTGTTTATCTGCAGATGCTGTTTACCACCCACCAATCCCCATCATGCATTGGGGCTCATCGCCAGACTTACACTTACTGTAACGCAAACACTCCTGGTACACTGTAAAACATTTAGTTGTGTCTACTGTCTTCTACTCTTTTAAGTCAAATAAATGTATCGAGTTTCAGATTTTGAACCTAAATGTGTGTTTGTGAAAGATAAACTTACAGTAGCAAGTCGTGTAAACTTTTTATTAATTTGGTCAAACCTCCAAGAGTTTTTAGGTTAGCACTTAAAAAAACTGAAATAAGAAAAAGACAGGAGTGGGAACTATTTCCCAGAATGCTTAGCGGCATGTTTTAGTATCCTGAGATGGAAGTGCGTTACACTGATCTGACTCGTGTGTGTTATTAAAGTAAACGTTTATTTTAATGTCCTGTTCACACTAAATGGTTTTGAGCTGAATTTATTGTGATGTTTAATAAAATTCATTATCGGCTCAGAAATTTTGTTCCAACACGAATTTAAATTATTCTAAAGTAAAATACGTAGTTTCACTTGATATTGTGAGTGAAGATAATGCAGAAATGTGGCTCTTTAACTAATTATTTGGTTTAAGTTGCAGCATTAAGTTAAAAATTACAATTCAAGATTATTGAATTTAAAAAACAATGTTCAGACAACTTGTCTCTTGTTGTTAAATCAACTTTATGAACTTTAAAACCAAAACTATGTTCTTGTTGACTTAAATTGCATTTTAAAGGCAGCTTGTGGACTTTCATCTTCAAGTTAAACCAGCTTCAAATGTTTTACAGTGTAGTCAGTTTCCTACAACAGCTGAAAGTTCAGATGTTAGAAAGGAATGATTCTCCAGATCAGACGTCACAAGACTCCAGAGGTGCAACATGAGCTGAAAGAGCAAAAACAACAGAAATGGAGGGAAGCGTTTTCTCCTTTTTGCTTGTTTATATTGTCTTCAGTCCTGGTTTCTCCCGTAAACTCACCTCACAGGTTTTAATATTTACGTCCGTGGACTGAGATTGCAATTTAAAAAGTTGATTTTGTGCCTGGTGAACCATTTATGTCAAATGTTGTTGATCATGATTGATTTTTAAAAGCAGCAAAAGGGTAAAACATCACTTTTTGCCAAGTTTTTAGCTAATATCCCTTTGGGGAACAAAACCTTTACGGGTAAAATAGTTCATGTCTTAAAAATGATCTTTTGGTCTCATTAATTTTGAGACAAAGCTGCCTGGTGTGCCAGACTGCAATTTAAAATTGGCTTTTTGCCTCGTTGTGTATTGTATCTAACTCATAGGTCAGAGTTAGGTGGATTAATAACTATGAAAAGAAAACAATCAGCTGAAACCGGTCAGCTACTGGACCAACATCAGCCAAAGAAAACAATGAAAGTCTGGGAACTTTTGATTAAGTCCACCTTGAAAGATCGCAAGAAAAAGTCTGGCTGCTTGGAAGTGAAACATAAAGAGACTTGTAAGATTGTAAAACGCATCCAACCTTTGTACAGAATAATGATTTCAGGAAAAAATTATTCCTACAAGCTCTAATTGCTTCCTTAGTCGCCCTCTTGGGAAACATTCCCATTAGAATGAAGTAGCATCAGATCGTTGAACAGTTTGAGAAAATCAGTTAAACAGTGGCTTCTGAATAATCAAAACTGCAATCAAGTTTTAAATTAACATCTTTAAACAACTGTAAATGTTTTTTTATTGGTGTAACTTACTTTTTATAATCGCTAATTTGTACCATTATCAACCGTTTCTTGTAATTTCTAGTAAATGATATGTGTTCATCCATATGTGTGTCAATGTTTTTACTGCCAACCTGCCAGATGAAAATTAGCTCCTGTTTCTACACAGGAGTGTCAAACTCATTTTCGTTTTGGGCCAAATGGAGATCAGGAACGCTCTTAAAGGTCGTGCCAGAATATGTTGATAAAACTTGTTCACAAACTGTTAAAATGTAAATACATTCTTAAAACCAAATATTATTGAACATCTTTTCAGTCCCTCCAGGATTTCATGATTTTTTTGTGTGTTTTTTTTTTGCAATAAAAATCAAAGTGTTTCTGGTTCCAATTTGGAAATATTTATGCTTATTTATGACAGTAAATGTGACTTGTTACTTCCTGTGAAGACATCAATTATAGCTGAGGCAGCTGTTTAATACAAGTAAGAAAGTTTTTGACAAATTTTGAGAAAAATGTGCAATAAACTCCCAATTATTAGTGCAAAAATATTGCAGGGATTTGTTGATTTTACATGACTTTCCATGATAATTCTTAAAAAACTGGAAGGACTGATTGTTATAATTTGGTAAATAGATAAAAAACTGTATTGATTTGATTGATAACATAATATTTAAGCACATTTAGTGTTTAGTCTGGAATCTAGAGGGCCACACAAAAAGTTATGGCCCTGAGTTTAGCATATTTGCATTGTTGTTTTAATGTACTTGTGTTGATGAATATGTAACGTCCAGTTGGAAATAAATTGAAATTCAAAGGAAAGTGACATGTTGTAATAAACTAAAAGAAGCTGACAGGATTAAATATAAAATATCAAATGTTTTTACTGTCTGAAGAAGAAAATGCATCCAAAGAAAGGAGCTTATAATATGAGTACTTCTGTGTTAAAATCTTACGCTTTAGCTGAAAACTCTCCAGAGGAAAAAAAAAAGCCTCTGCTGTGTCTCTCATCTGCCAGGTGGAGCGCAGGGAAACCTAGCAACAGGCTGCAGAGGATCAAGCTCATCGCCGCTTTCACATCATCAAGGTACAGATGACAAACAACACACTCCCATACAAACACACGACCTCTCCTGCAGCTCAGAGGTCAGAACACAGAGTGCCACAGGAAGCACATTCCACCCTGTTGGTCCCGGTTGGAAACCCCCGGTGAGCATAATTCGGCAATTACGAAAGCCTCTAAATTGACACAATTTTCTCTGACACTGCTTGAGTCAAAGGAGAAGCTAACCGTATTTAATTGAAAAGCCAGGTAAGATGATTCATCTGTTTGTGCTAAATCAGCGGAGCCCTCTCACCGTCGATGCTCTGATGCTTTTATCGTTTGGAAAACAGAACCTGGAGAAGGCAGATAAAAGCCGATTGCTTCCTCTTGCATCTTCAGACTCTCACATGTGCACGTGTGGCTGAAAAAGCTTTTTATTTCCTGCAACAACGACAAATGGTTTCCTCAGAGACTCGGCTGTAATCACTTTTTAAAGATATTTCAACTGGCACTTACTGTATAAAGCCAAGGTTCGGACACGCAAATTGAATAAAAGCCAAAATGTTCAGTACAGGAACATGCTGTCCTGGGTTTACTGAAAGATGTTCTGTTAAAGCAAAACTCTGCTGCAAATTGTATTAATTTTAAATCTAAAGAAGTAACTCCCTTACTGTAAGTCACAAACTTAATGACTTTACTCCACTTGAAATCACAAAAGACTCTGAAAACCAGTAACTCAGGACATAACTTGAATTTTTGCTCTTTAACTCCAAACAGAAACTGTTTTTGAAGAACTGCTTCTTATTTTTCAAAGCCTTTCTCAGATCTAAGACGACTGAATGAACCAAGAACTTCTTTCCTAGTTCTGCCAAATAACCAGATATTGATAGCGTTGTTTGTTTTTGCGTTCTCTACTGAGTCTAGATGAATAAAAGGCCAAAGTAATCAAAGTCTCTCCTGCTGTTACTGATGCACAACATGTTTCTCTGCACCCTGAATATTTTATTAGTGGCAGATCTGTTAGAAACGACGTCAACCAGCAGAGCTCACCTGTTTTACCAGCTGATGCTGAATATGATGTCATCCGCTAAGAGGTTGCCAGGCTACCGATCACTTTCTTCCTTGTACTTTTATGTGAAGTGAACTGATTGCCAGTATGACCAATTACAGTGTTCAATCGATGTGATGACAGTCTGTGATTCCCTCGGTGCTGCGGTTCAGATGCAGAGGCAACAAAAATCAAGTTTGAGTTTAAACAAAGTGTCTGAATCAAACGAGCGAGACTGGAGTTTTGCATTGCCGCTTCCATCTGTCATTTCATGAAGGTTTTATTTGATTATTTTGAAGACGTTAAGACATCGTTGGCCTTAAACTTTTCTAGTTTAAGTGAGCAGACAACAGAGGTTTTTGTGTTTTGTCCCTGCGACCCCTATGACTTCGGCCCTTTAGAAATTTCTGAAAAAATCTATGGCTAAAAACCTGTGAATTTTCAGAGGAGTCTAACTTTTGTAAATCAAATCTTCTTTCATCTCTGACTACTTACACACCTGAAGCCATTTGAGAGAGCTACACATGCCTTTTCTTCCATCTCACCTCCTCTATTGTAATGTTTTTTATTCAGGTGCCAGTCTGTCACAGCGGCTGGTCCAAAACTCGGCAGGAGAGTTACTAACAGACACACACAAGTGAGACCACATGCTGGCGTCCGCACACTGGCTGCCAGTCACTTTTTATTATTTATTTTTAAGTTATACTTTTGAAATTGGAGAACAGTTTCTCATTTTATGTCTCCTTTCTTAAATGTTGGCATGTTTTTCTTATTTATTTATTTATTTTTTAGCTCATTTGATTGTTTAAATGTACAGCACTTTGGTCAAAATCTGTTTGAAATGTGCTGCATGAATACAATTTACTTTAACTTTACATTTTAATTGTTTTTGTCATTGTAGCTTACAAACCACCAAACTGGAACCAGTCTGACAACCTGAAGTAGGCAGAAACATCTCAAAAAGAAAAACTTCAAGCACTTATATAAAGAAATTCAACAGCAGGTGAGAAACAAAGTTATTAACATCTATAAAAAAATAAGAAAATAAAGCTCAATAAATCAAATCGGAGAGATTTAAGCCCTGATGTGTTCAAAATCTTCTGAAATAAAAGCAGAAGGTTGATTTATAAATAAATTAAATAATAATGAAAGTCCATATGTTACTGTTATTTTGCTTCACTTTGGCTTGTTTGCATCCTTTGCACCAGTATAGCACCGCCTACATCTTACTGGGTAAATTGGAAGAGATTCAGGATTCAAGCTGTCATATGTTTCCTCTCGTGGTGCCAAAACGATGTGGGACTCAGTAAAGTGTGAGCAGAGCTGTTGTTAATAATCACGATCATAAAGATAATGTCAGATATTTATTTCTAAATCGAATAATTAAAATTATGGCAGATTTATACATCCTAATTTCATTTATTGAACGTACCTCTGTGGACTAATTTCCTCTAACTGTATCATCACAAGTACTTGGTACAAATAAAAAGAGATATTAAAGATGTGATTACAGATGAGTCTTTTGGCAATAAAGATTCATATTCTAATTTAATCTTTATCCAATCAGCAAAATTAGATTTATGGTGGGATTGTTGATGTGTGTGAGGTGATATTCCCACTCCACCATCTGAATAAGCGATAAAACGGATCAGTCCAGCATCTGGCTCCCTCTCCGGCTGATGGGATGTGGCGTGTTTCTGTCGTAAATCAGATTATGTTCATATCGAAGCTCCTCTGCGCCGACTGTCCGACCACAGAGGAGAACGCGTCACCGCTTCATCTTAAATTTGTTCTCAGATAAGACATGCCAGGTTTTCTCTGTCTGGTCGTGTTCTGGCATCTGCATCTGTGCAGCAAAGCAAACTCATGCAACACCATTTCAAAATTAGGAGATTTGTGAAGGTAACTGGGTTTATGGAAGGGCGTCGGAGTAAAAAGGGGTCTGAACATGTAACATTTCAAATTAATATTTGCAAAATATCATTCTGCTTCATAATTATTTCTCATTTTCTGTTGGTCTGTCACGTAAAATGTGAAAAAAATCTTTGAAGTGCATGAATACATTTGTGTGGTTGTGCATAAAATGAAAAATATGAATCGTTTCTCATTGAAAAAGAGTGAAATCAAAGAACAGCTCCAAAAACCGAGGCCAAACAATTAATCGTTTGATTGGACACTTTGGAGAAAGTGGAAATATATTAAGTGTTCTTGACCTTGGGCAAGGTCAGAGTTACATTTGAAAACCTGCAGTTAAAATTTTAGATCTGTGTTAGATAATCAACATCTCTGGCTGTAAATGCTTTGTTTATTTACTTGATAAAAGCAAATAGAACAGAAAATGTTGGGAATCTGAGCAGAACTTAAACAGAAAGAGGGGGAAAAAAAACCCAGTTCTTTGTGTTTTTATATCGTACGATTAAATATTTAGCTTCAATTCTTTCAGCACCAACTATGAGAAAACAGAGAAAATGGACCTTTGCGGGTTCATTTTGAAAGAAGTGTAAATAATGCCAAAATCCCCAGATTAAAACAACGGGCAAAGCGTAGGCGTCCCTTTGAGGCCCTGCTGCATTAATCCGGTGATCAATCTCCTGCAGGGTAAGCTCTTTCAAAACAGCTTTTGGATAAACCTTCGAACGCAGTAAAAAAAAATAACTTCATTACATAACTTCTACAGGAGACCAGAACCTAATATTAACATTGGCATCTGAAATATTTGCCTTCACAGGCAGATTCTTTTCTTATTATTAAAGTGTAAAACTCTTTTACTACAATTTTAAACCGCAACCTTTGGATCATCCAGTTTTACTTTGAATTATTTTGCTAAATACTAATTTTGACTTTTGACTTTTCCTAAAAGTTTCTGTCGTTTATTGTAAATTGTGAAAAGTTTTTTAGGGTGAAGGCAAACTGCTTATACTATTCCCTCAAATCAAAAATGTTGAGTAAATTATATTATTTCTACCAGGCTGTAGTGCAGAAATAAGATTAAGGGGCTGAAATCCATTTTCCTCCACCCACTAAGCTTCTAAAGTCATGTATTATCTGGAATTGTTCCAAATTTCTTATATTTTGGGGAAGTTTTGCAACACTCAAACAACAACAAGTTAAGCAGAAGGTTGAAGAAATTAAAACTTAGCGATGTATCAAGTTGAAACTAGTAAAAGCCAAATTTATAGTTTGAAAAATCAAGAAAATTGATCTTAAATCAGTCGATTACCACTGAAAGATTTGATCAAAGACTGAATCATATGTGTTGACAAATTGGACAGTAAATTTTCTCCACCATTTCTTTTTCTTCTTCTTCTTCTTCTTCTTTTGTCCATGACAGGAATGGTGACATATCCTTAGGAAAACTCAGCAGGTGGCATAAAACCGGAGAAGAAGAAAAAACACGCCGAGTGTGAGAGTTTGGAGACTCACATTGGAGGTGTTTGACATTAACTTCACAAGACATACACACACTTGACAAACAGGGTCATGCAAAGAAGCAACAGAAGGGTAACTCTGCTGTTCTGCTGCTAAAGATGAAAGATGGTGGTTTCTATTGAAGGATCATTTATCTGATGGGAACAGATTCATGAAATGATCACATTTGCAGAGCTGTCAATCTTTTGGGAGTGAGCTGCTCCCCTGCACACTTTTAACAAATAATTATGACAAAATTAACAATTAATGAGAAGTTTGATTGAAGTTTAGCAAACAGAAGGGAAACAGGGTGAAATAAGCCCACTAGGTTTGGTAATAGCCCTGAGCCTACGTTTAGAAAGTATAATATAATGCTACTTAAGGTCAGTGTTTG
This sequence comes from Girardinus metallicus, assembly GCA_903067095.1. Lineage (NCBI taxonomy): Eukaryota > Metazoa > Chordata > Actinopteri > Cyprinodontiformes > Poeciliidae > Girardinus > Girardinus metallicus. The sequence goes on along the minus strand of CAEGAE010015580.1, from coordinate 11,973 downwards.
TAACCAGTCAGTTTATGTTATGCAGAAGTTCTGAAAACGCCCGAACTTCAGCGGAACATGGATCACAACAGAAAGGTCAGGCCTCGTCTAGACGGCTCGCTGCTCCTCCTGTGACTGCTGTGTTGAGAGCAGTGCTGCACCGTTCCTGCTGGTATTTGTTTTTTTGTAGGTTGTGTGATTTTTAGAAAATCAGCAGCGCTTCTCTTTCCAAAGAGGTGTCTGTTGGTTTCTGGAAAGCGCAAACATAAACGTAAAATAGCTACAAATTAAGAAGAGGTTGAGCCAGGTAGAACAGGTGGGTTTAGAGTAGTAATTTCACGGTAGCTCAGAATTAAAAGAAAAAGTCATAATTATTTTTTTAAGTATCTCCAATTCTTTTCTTTTCTTTGCAATAGTCAGGAACGGCACAGTTGATTTGAAACTCCACAATGGAAACACCAAAAGTAGGTTTTGGGATTACATGTCTTTGAGAAACAATCAATCAAAAAATCAATTAAGTTTATTTATGTAGCACATTTTAGCAACAAGGCGGTTCAAAGTGCTTTACATCATAAAAAAACACACAAGAAAACAAAGTTATAGAATACACAATCAACAATAGAAGCATTACATTTGGTCAACATCTGAATGTTAATGTTTCAAAAGCAACTCTAATCGGTTGGGTTTTTAGTCTACATTTAAACACAATCGGTGTTTTAATATAAAATGGCAAGAATGGTAATACATTTGACCATTCTGTCATATAGAATGGTAAGATATATTACTATTTAATATAAAATGGTAAGATTGGAAAGAAAACGTGAAACCAACATAGTAGAAAAATCTTTCATTGTTTGTCACTGAAGTCCGGCTTTATCCTGTCGTGTTTTGGCATGGATGTATGGAAGTTGAGCCTCTAATTCATGTCATTCTCCCATTATATGGTAATAACAGACAGCAGCAGGCTGACACAGAGTTGAGGTCAGCAGCTTTGTTTTACTCAGTGTTGCTTCAAAGAATTGGCCTCCAGTTTACTGTGTCAGATCTGTGGCAGCATGTCAAAGCCTACTGAAGTTCCCTTGGGCTTTTTCCCTTTATAGCAACTTCGCACTGAGACAGTAAACACGTCAGCAAGAGCAGGGTTTCACATTTAAAACAGTTAAAATAAAATAAATGGGATCTGACTGACAAAATGCACACTTTGGTAAATATTTCACTTTAAAAGGGACATGAGAGGCTATTAAACGTCAGACTACAGAAGCTTCTCCAGAGAACAGAGGATGACTTTAATATCCAAGCTCCTCCTTTCTGCTTTAGTCTGAGGGAGTCTTGACTGGGAAGTCAAAGGTCTGTGCTGTGAAGTGCAGAGCATCTTTAAGCTTGGGCAAACATCCGGCGCACAAATCAAATATATAAAACTACTGATCGGTTTTAATCTGCTCAGTTTGCTCAACTCATTCCCACCTGGACGTTTTAGCACATTTCTCGGAATTATCAAAAATACACGTTTTTAAGATTCTCCACAATGACACAGAGAGAAATGTGAAATCTGCAGCCCGGATCTATAAAATGAAGAGATTTCTCCAATAGTGTTGAAGGAGTGAGCAAGGAGGAATCTAGAGACTTAACAACCAAACACCCAACGCAAGGATTTAAAAGCTCTCTTATGCGAACCAAGTCTGCCTGTAGTTCACCAAAGTGGTGACCTAACAGCTCGTGGCATTTAGATAGAAAAACCTCTCAGGCTGCTGCTTCAGGGTGGCAGCGCTTCCATTTCTCCAAACAACAGGGTCATAAGCATGATTCAAATGGGGGAGCCAGTATGCGGGTCTGGAAGTCTCACTTTTTTTTCCACATAATCAATCTGTATTCCCAGTAAGGCAGAGTGAAAAATGTCAAAATGTTATTATATGTAATGTAGACCCAAGACAAACTAGCATGCACACACATTCATGTCTAAACTGCACCTTAAAGAGAACAGTTACCCTAACCGTCACTTTTTGGACTGGCAGGAAGCCTGAGTAACCAGAGAAGACCTCTGAATACATGGGGAGAACATCCAAACTCTTTGCAGAAAGATCCCAAGCCTGGATTAGAACCCAAGACCTTCTTACTGCAAGAAAACACTCCTACGGTTACACCTACGACAAATTTATCTATGATATGTATGTTTAGACTGTGGGAACGAGCAGGATTACCTGGAGAAAAATCACCCAACGGCAAACAAAAAAGATGATTTAAACTCCAAACAGAAGGTTCTTAGATAAGATCTCAAATAGTGCTGAAAGAAAAATTATAATTAATGAATGTTAATCATCTGTAGTGTGTCTACTTCAACAACAATACAAGGGTTTTAGTCAATTATCAAACGCAAACAAACTGCAAGTTGATTTAAGACAATATCCTCAAACAACGTCGTTAAAAGTAATTAGGTTTGAATAATTAGACAAACACTGTAGATTCATTTTTGTTGGGTAAGTGCAATTAAATTCCTTTTCTTAAGAGATGAAAATATTTCTCGTGAAATAATTCATTAGTGTCCTATTATAAACAAGGAGTGGACTTTGCCTCAACCTCCTGTGATTATTTCACAATAAAAAGGAGGAGATATTCTGTCTTCAGTGTCTAAATTGCCACTGCAGAATCTGCCATGTCTGGAAACATTAAATCTCTTAAGGAGCATTGCAATAATCCAGGCAGGTACAATCAATACTTTGGTTGCCTGAGGGGCTGTGAGACGTTTTAAAGGAAAGTATCAGAAAATATCTTTAAGAATCCTGATTTTCCTTTGCGGATATTTAATCCAGTTTTTCTTTTGTGGAATTCAAACTGAACCAACTCTTAAGGAGATTTTTTTTTTTTTTTTTTTTGATAATTGGCATGTTGGCAATTGTTTTTGATGTTTTCCACTTGAGGACCAGTTTCTGGACAGTTCTTTTGCTGTATGTTACCAAAGTATAATCTCCCTTCTGCAGGCCTCAGACGGCTCTTTGAATCTCACCGTGGTGATCACTCTGACTTTAGCAGTCTGGAGCACACCAAAGTAAATGTCTGAGGTGTAAAGAGAGAAAAATGTCCTTCTAAACGCCGAGTCATGGTGCTTTGCTCGTGCACACCTGAAGTGATTCGTCTATGTCCAATTTCAGTGCTTTTAAGGTGGAACAACTGTGGGAATATCCTAATTTATTCACATTCTTATTACAGTTTATACAAAATTGTCTTTGCTTTAGTTTGTGTGCATTTATATAAATTGAAATAGCATTTTGTGCATAACAGTGAAGTAAGTGTGTTCAGTCAACGATAATGTTACTTCTTAGATAATCTTATGTTGTTGTTCTAAAAACATAATAATCAAAGCCTGTAATTTTGTTCCAACATGTTGTCAAAAGGATGGCAAAAGAGACGAGTGTTTTAAATTTGGTTGCAAACACTTGCATGAATCTGAGAGGGCTTGCAGGTCTTCTCCGTGTTTTTTAAGACCACCCGTGAGAGAGCAGGTTTAATCTTAGCAGAGTCATTATGCTGCACTGCAGGCTGCTGTACCATTATCGCCTTGATTCTCCTCGAGCAACAGAGTGCTGTTCACTGCCATTAAATCAAACGCTGTCATGTTGGGTGTTTTCTCCAGACTTCTGTCAAGAAAACAAAATTACATCCAGATATATTTTACTATTTTTTGCTCTTGTCGGTTACATCACGTCTATAGTACACACGTAGTGTTTTATAACTCCTTTGTATTGGGAACAGGCTGCTTGTTCTCAGCTTGATATACCTCTAACGCCCCCTGCCGGTGGATTTATCGCGAGACCTCAGATCACATTGTAAGATGCACTGGAAATGAATGTGATCTTTTTTGCCAGGAGGGTTTTTAATCCATGATTGAAGCTCAGTTTGTTGCTGCAGTCCCTTCACCCACATGTTTATATCAGTGATCCTATAGATCACATGTGTCAAACTCAAGGCTCGTGGGCCAAATCCGGCCCTCCATAGCTTTTTATGTGGTCCTCTAGATTCTAGACTAAACACTAAGTGAGCTTAAATTTGTTATCAATCAAATCAATGCAGTTTTTATCTGTTTTTTACTGACAAATTATATTAATCAGTTCCTCCAACATGACATGAAAGTTGACAAGGCAAGTTTATTTGTGTATATTTATCAATTCATTCATTCTATACCCAGTTAGCTTAGAGTTTTGCATATATGTATATTTATTGATCCTACCGTTTTGGTGACTGTATTTATGTGGTGATACAGCAATATATAGTTGCATATCATCAGCATATTTTTGGAAATAGATGTTGTAACACTTACATAAAATATTTAGAGTTTACATAAAAGTTGTCTTGGAATGGAGCCTTGAGGAACCCCACATCGGATTTTAGTTCACTCAGATTTACAATCGCCTAAAGACCAAAATGGATACAAAAATCACAAGACCAGAAGAAAAGTGACCTGAGTGAAGAGAAATGTTTACTATCTGTCACAAGATAAAAAATAAAAAAAATTACATAGGAGCACAAGCACTTTCAAAAATAGTAGAAAAGTAAAAGGATATAATAGCATAAAAACAAACAAACAAAAAAAAATAGATGAAGAACAAAGAAATAACTAAGAGTTTGTTTGTTTGTTTTTCAACCAGTGCTGGTTTGGTTAGTTGCTGGATAACAGGACGGGTTTAAGAGAGTTGCTATTTTTACTTTGACCACTAGCTGTCAGCAGAAATTATTCAACGATCCTTTAGTGCACTTTGGACAACCAACAAAGCAAACTATCACGGGACAGAAAGTATTAGATTGAAAGTGTCCAGTTATCATTTGATCATATTTAATCAGGAGAAGCATACTGTTCCTAAAGATTAACCATCAGCAGCTTTTCATGCGCTTATTTGAATTTAGTAAAACTAAATATATATGAAAAATCAGATTAAGCTTTGATGCATAAGATTTGTCGGTTTTTCATTGTCTGTTAGATACAAAATTTCTAAATCTATCAGAAATCCTTTAGCCAAGGAAAACCTGACTGATGATTGAATCTAATCAAACAGTGGCTTATTTATTTGTTTTTGCTAAACCTATTACATTGACAGCTATTAAATTAAAATATTTTGTGTTTTGATAAATTTGTGCGACTTATTTAATGTATTTTAAAGCACCTTGAATTATCTTGAGTGGTGCGAAAAAATATATTTGTTTTGCCGTAATGAAACACAGAGTCTCAGAAATTAATTGTTTTATTTCTGAACATTTTACTACATTTTACAGGATTTTGAAGTTGAAATCAATGAGAAAATTATACTTCATACTACTAAAAGCTGTCTGTTCACACTTTAAAATGAAAAAATAAACCGTTCAGAGTAGAAACAGCAGGCATAAGATGCTAGCGGAAATGCTGTCAAAAACTTTTATTTTGAAAGCACAACTTCCGGAATCACTTTGGAATCGTTAGCTTGACTTCGTTTTTTCCTTTCTGGAACCTAAACTGTGGGACAATTCAATGGGAAGGTGAAGGCGAAGCATGCCGCTCTGGTGAAAGGTCAATAAAGACTCTTTTTGGGATTTTAGTCTCCTTGAGGATAAAAAGATACAACCGGAAACTATTTCTACACCAAAAGTGGTAAGTTGAGCAAAGTTTCATTGAAGTTTTGTTCAGTTTTCTGGCAGAATTCAAGGTTAACGGGTTGTTGGTTCTGGCGTCACTGGAGTGCTGGCTTAATTTAATTAACGACTCCAGCTGCAGTTTCTTTGTGTAATTTATAAGCCGTCACCCTCTAGCGCTGCAAATTAATTGTTTAATTCATGTAAAGTACATATAAAAAGTTTTGGAGTCTTTTTAATACATCTTAGTAGAACGTTTGGTCACTTGAATTATTGTATGTGAATTACTGAAAATGTTAAATCTACTATCTACAGGCTATGAATGTTTTTTGCTTTTACACTGATTGTTTTCACATTCCCTTTAAATAACGGTGAAATATTGCGTTTAAATTATATCAATTTCGTTAAGACATTTTGGAATATTTAGTGTTTATAGCTGCAGATTAAAGTATGAACTTTAATGTAATTTATTAAAAAGCATTTTTTTATGAAATGGGAGGGGGACAGAAGAATAGAGTGTTTTATTCTTAGACCTTAAGTAACTCATTAGGAGGAGATGGGCTGTTTATTAAGGTCAGATGACGCAGATTTAAACCTTTCCAGATAATATTTACTCATTAATATCTTGTTCCAGTAGTAAATTTAATATATGACAGAATAGCTAGAAATGCAGCATAATTTTTTATTAACTTTTTAATATATATATATATATATATATATATATATATAAATTACTGAAACATTGTTGTTTTATGATTTTCAGAGTTGTCAACTTCAAAGTAAATTTTTATGCTTTTTGTTAGAAATACTTTTTGCTCCTTCCAGCTATCATTTATTTTTGTTACAGTTTAATGTTTCAGTTCAATAAATGATCTGGATTTATATAAAAAGTGGTCAGGAAATAAATTAAATGGAATCTGTCTGTTTACATAAAGTAGGGCCACACAATATGAGTAAAATCTAAGAAATAAGTACATCTAACTAGTTGTTTGCAATTGTTATTTTGAACATATTTATATTGTGATAATTTTGATTAAATATATTATGCAACTTTAACATAAAGTTCTCAATGAGTTAACCTTTGCTGGTTAACTCACTGCTTGCTAACCTACTGATTGAACTTTCCTTTTTATTCCAGGCTGATGAATGGAAAACACAAACATCAGTCAGTTGACATGTTGGCGGATCTACATGCATAGATTTAATGAAGCGCTGTAGTTATCTAAAATAAACAAAACAATCTACTGAAGTCAACCTGAGGCCTGAAAGACCAAGAATAGATTTAAAGAAAACTTAATATTTAATATTTACATAGAAGGATCTGCAGTAACGCTCCTTTGTGCACCTGGGATGCAGCAGTGTGTCAGTAAAGGAGCTCTGCAGTTCAGGAACAGCTTCATGCATCAGGGGACATTGACTAAAAGGGATTTTTTTTGTCACTACAAAATTGCTTGGATGCTGTTTAATTTTTCACACTCCAGGCATTTAAAATATGAAGGTAGACAGAAAAATGTGGCTTAGTCACAACTGACCCAGTTGAAATATTAAATGATAAAAATCACTCCTTTTCCTAACTAGCTAACATTATTACTGTCTTCCCTCCTGGAAAACTCACACTTTCCACCCTCTGTCCATTGAATGTGTTTGAAAATTCGTGCAAGTTAATATTTTCACTTAAATGTTTTTACTTCAGTTTTTGCCCAAATCAGAACTTTTACATTTCCATTGATTTTGTGCTATTTTTGCATAATGGCAGACTCTGTTGGATGGAGAAAAAACAAAACATAGAATATGAAGTCTTGATTATTCATAAGCTGCGATAATAGATGCTGTTTCTTTGCAATCATGCAAGGAAATACAGCAGAGGGACATGTTTAGACTACTAGCTTATCTCTGCTGTCTACTACCAGGTAATTTGTAATCTCATGAAGAATAAAGCCGATTGAAAATATTTAGTGTTTATGTGATGCCTAATTTAAAATACGTTCTAATATTTTCATTTAACTGGACACCAGTTTGGACCAACACAATGTACATGTGAGTTTTAAACTGCAGTGTAATGTTTTTAACATTGACTCAAACTGTTAACCTTTAGCATTGACTTTGGCACAAGTATAGATTATTAAAACTTAAAAAGTGACAAAAGGATTTTATTGAATCCCAGAGTCTCCAACAAGTAAAATATTTATAACAATCTCAACTTGTTTTTGAATAAGTTCCTTTCCTGAGCGTTTTAGCATTTGTGATTTTTTGTATGGCTAAAGTACAAATAGTCTATCAGTCATAGGTGTATCAATCATTTGTTGCACTTGTATTCTTGGAGTTGACATAACATTTACATAGTATGACTATATCTTAAAACAATGTGGAGTTTGTGAGGTCAAACATCTGTTTTATAAATATGAGCGCCATGCATACCTCTGCTCTCTTTGCTTTCCCAGAACTGAAATCATAACAAAGAATTTAGTGTCCCTCCATCTTTGCAGCCATATTTGTACTCTGAGCTTACTCACCCAACTAATGGCTGAGTCTTCCAAAAAGTCGTACTGATATTTTCTAACCTTTTCAGTTGGGTGGCTGAAGGTTGCATAATGACTAAACAAAAGAGTCATTTGTTTGACTCTAATAGAAAGACAAAATTAGGTTTTTGTTATCGGAGTACTGATAGATTTGTAGCTTCCTGTCCTTATCTGTGTTGAAGTCACGCATCCAAAAATTGCCTGGGCCTTTCTGTCTCTGGAACCTTTTATCCTTTCTGCATTCCTTGCATTTGTGCTGTGGCGTCTTTTGGAAGAAGCGAGCTGTCACTTTCAGATTTATAGGGATGTTTACATGCTTTTAAAATTAAATTAAGATATTAGCTTAATCTAAAACATTTGCTTCAAATCATCATGGCAGCAGGAATATTTTCTTTCCATAAGAGTTGTGTAAAGTCCTCTCTGAATTAAGCTCAGTTGATGCTTCAGTGTCTGAGCTGGTGTGACAAATGTAATGTCTGTAGTCTGTTTAGCTGTTAGCTTCAGGATTACAGGAAAATGGAAGTTTCTGAGAAGGAAGACATTTCTCCACAATGCATCAGGAAGCACTTCCTGTCACAAGTCTGTCAAGGTCTTCCTGAACTTTGGGATGCCTCTCTTTTAGTTCTGGTCTATTTTTGCATAAATAGATTATTTCAGCATTATTTTATCTTTAAAGCAGCAACTTTGAGATTAAGCCATAAGCCACCATATCTGTTGGCTTCTTCTTGATAACAAAAGGAAAGATCTGCAGTTTTTCTTGGCTAGCTGGGAAGTCTTACTCATTTCCTCCAGCTCTTTATTATTTTTTTTTTCACTCTTCCAATGTGATTTGTGCCTCTGTAGTTGGGGCCACGTGGAAAATCTGCAATGACTTGGGATCAGTGTTACCGTGCTACCATGTGATTCTGGGAAAGACAAAGGCTTGTTTGTGTGACGCGTCAGTGTGGCCACCGCCACAGCAGAGAAATAAAGCAGCAGTTTAAAGTCTGGCTGACGTTTCTGTCAAACAATCTGACCTCACAGCAGCTCAGACTAAAAGTCCAGAACATCTCTCATGGGGGAGGGTAAACAAAAGAGGAGTGTTTGATGGAAGCTTGGCTTTAAAGTGGGGCCAACATCCAAAAGTTAATTTCAAGTCTGTGTCATTACTTCTATATATATGTGTTTTTTTTTTTTTTTTTAATCCTCCAAAGATTAAATAATTGTTGGCATCTTGGGGTGTTTGCCCAGGACGCCAAACAGGCAAGGACCGCCTCTGGACAAGAGTAATGACAAATCTCATACTTTTTCAGCAAAATTCACACCATATCTATGTAGTCCAAACATTATCATAATTTTCCCACATTTAATCTGGTAATTTATAATCTGGATTTTATTGTGCCCTCCAGATTTAGTTAATTTTTCCACAAGTCTTCGATCAGTTACTTCTAAACCAAAACGACTGGTTGGATGAACTCCTGATATGGAATGTGTGGAAATTGGAATCAAAAAACGCCATCTCTGGATAAAAATCAACACAAAAAGCCTTAATTTATTCAAATTTTTATGTTCTTTAGGAACATTTCTGTTGCTGATTTTCTTTTTTTCACACAACTGTCGAGACTTGTTCAGGGAAATGAAGTAAAAATCCCTACTTCTACAGATTCCTTAGGAATATTGTGTGGAAGAACCCTGTAAGAACCATTTAAATACCAAAACATTTAGGCCCAAAAAATTATTTGCAAGTTGTTTTTACCAGTTTAAGACAGTAAGCCTCAGACGGGTTAGCCAGACTCAAAAACTGTATTTCAAACTGAACTTTAAGTGGCAGTCAGGTGATTTCTACTTGCGTATAAAAGAAAATGGAGACATTTCTGAAGATATGCGAAAAAATACATCAAAAATAGACTGAATCTGTCCTTGACTATATCACAAACCGTTTTATTAGCACATCATCAGCATTTTCTGATCTTAATACTAATGATGTTCAAGGTTTCCCCCAGAAAATTTGCTAATCCCCGTGGTTGGGTGGTAAGGCAGTCATTCATCCAGCGGCCCGTCATGTTTTTGAGTTAAAAAATGTTTAAAATTGACAGAAAATTTGAAAATATCACTTGACAATCGTGTTATAGAAAGATTGAAAGATTAACACCTGAACACCAACCATAAATTCTTAAAAAAATGCAAACATTTGGAAAAGACTTAAATAAATAAGCAATGCCTAGCCTGGTGGGGGCACAAGTAAAGCCTGGTGGCCCGCCAGGCTTATAATACACTGGGGGATACACTGATGTTGTATTACGTACCTTTGAAATAGAGGTTATTACTCATTACCCCAATTATCTATACCTATAAAACAAAGAAAACTGCATGTACACCAAATAAGGAGAGCAGGAGTCTTAACCAACCAATGTTTTGTATGGAGCCTAAATGTAAAGTCAATTGTGTAAATGCTGCCTCCATTTAGAGAGTGTTTACACCAGCATGAACCAGACTATGATTGACATGATTCTATGATCTCATTTTAAGATTTAGATGTAGGTTAAACGTATAAATGCCGGCTCAAAGCTTCAGGTTATGTCTATAGATCGTGTGTGTGTGGATTTAGTCGCTGCGTCTGTTTTAAACATCTTTGATAGAGGAGTGTAAGCGCTCTCTGGAACAAGCTGGTTGGCAGAAAGCCAGGAGGAAAGAAAAACACAGCATGGTTTCACCATCACTATATGCAACTGGAAACACACACATTGTCACAGAGTCCTTAAAATACTGAATTCATTCTTATGTTAATGAATAATGCAATGCCGTTGGATCTAGAGGCATTATTTTTCCTAGAAATTATACTGCTTCCCCTTCAATGAGCCAGTTTGGTTAAGAGTTGCACATCTGCAGCACATCTGGAAGTAGGCTGCAGATGGAAGGAGGCTTGTGAGACTAGGAGATCAACTTTTCAGCATATGGGCAAGTAATCCTATCCTCGTATTTATTTTTTAGGATTTCTACTCCTTCCTCCCTCTATATGCCTCTCAGTCCAGCTGCTTGATCTTAAAACCGAAACTCTGCAAGAGTCGGAGAGACTGGCTAGTTTAATGTAGGAGGAAAGTGATAAGATGAATAATGTTTGGTTGTTTTTGGCTGCAGATCAAGAGTTTTTTGTATTTTCAATTATATTTAATTTGTTTTTAAGAACATTTTTAAAGTGATCCAAAAGTTTGGAACCTTCCTAATTCACATAAAATATCTGTAGTTGCAGGTTCACTGCATTTTTTTTAAAACTTGATTTTATGCGATTCTAGTTAATCTGATCCTGGATCTCCGTGACGGTCTGGTTTAAGCACGTTTGTTTAGATGTTTATGCTGTTCTCATCAGGGCAGAACACACTCTGGGTTCCTTTGAGGCGGATTTAACAGGAGCAGGATGCTGTGTGTGTGTGTTACAGTCAAAACAAGCTGAACAACAATAGAGACCTGATGTCACTGATAAATAAGGATGTTACAGAAAAAATACCTGCTGAAGGAGCAGTTCTGGTCTGAAATATAACTTCATCTGTGTTGGATAATAAATTTACACATTTCCAGTGTTTTTTTTTTTTTTTTTTGTTTTTTTTTTTGTTGGATCATTGGAAATGTTTTGGAATGTGGAAGGTCAAAAATGTCAGCAGGGATTTTGGTACCAGGCGTTAATGGAGACTAACATGCTGAGGAATGTGAGTGGTGTGTAGCGCTCAGCCTCCACTCACTGTGGGCGTCTGGACTCTGTCATCAATCACAGTCCCCCCCCCCCCCCCCCCCCCCCCCCCCCCCCCCCCCCCCCGGGCTTCCCCCCCCCCCGTTCCACCCCCCCCGGGCCCCCGCGCCGCCCCGGCGGGGCCCCCCCCCGGGGCGCCGCCCCCCCCCCCCCCCC
>CAEGAE010015576.1:0-87677 GCA_903067095.1 Girardinus metallicus | reverse complement strand
TTAGCTCCTCTTACTCCGGCGTTAGCTCCTCTTACTCCGGCGTTAGCTCCTCTTACTCCGGCGTTAGCTCCTCTTACACCTTACTGTGGCTTTAGCTCGGCTTCCTCCTCAAGCGCTCGGAGGTTCACTTAGGGCTTATTCCGGTTCTAAGGCCACTTACTCCAGCTCCAACGCCGGAGTAAGCCCTAAGTGAACCGCCGAGTGCTTGAGGAAGGATCGGTAGAGAACGCCTGGCCAAAATTAGCGTTCAAAAATCGGATTAGCATTGAGCTAAAAGCAGCTAACACCGTGTAGCTCCAATATTCAACTTGAAGCTGACGTCACTGTGGTATCAACGCATGCGCGATCTGATCTCCAAATGATGCCCCGCCTCTTCCGTGACAACTCAGACATACAAAAAGGTGAGTCTATATTTTATTAGTTTATATGTGCAATCTTAGTCTTTTATGTATGCATGTAAGAAAAAAATATTATGCTTGTGTGATATTTTATTTGTGTATGCGCAATTTTAATATTTTGTGTATGCGTGACAAATGTTATATGTGTGTGACATTTAAATAGTATGTATGTGCAATTTTAATATTTTGTGTGTATTAGTTTTTAGTAGTGTGTGAGAGATAAAACATGGATTTTGTCCTAAACAGCCCCTCATACTCCTCCTTACGTTCGTCCGTCCCCTGATCTGTTTCCTCCCCTCCTCCCGTTCATTTGTTCATTCACCTCTAATCTATCCGTCGCCCCAGGCGACATTTCCCGTATTCTCAAACAGGTATGGGGCAAGGTGAGAGTTCATCTATTAAACTCACTGAAGATGAAAACATAAACTGAAAATTGGAGTATAGACATTTTTTATAAGCGTATTTGTGCCTCTTTATTATTAAATTGAATATCATTTCAGATTTTTGTGCAACTTTTCTTCAGGCTAACTTAGAAAGTGAGCTATTATTGTTACAGGTTAGTTTTGTAAACTGCAAAAAAGTATCTAGTAGAGAAGCTCAAATATGAAAAATTGGACTGATATTGATATCCAATAGCAACACTGCTGTTATGCCTGATTTACCAATATTTTATTTTATCAAATTTTTTATGCCATTACTCGATTAATCGTAAGAATAATCGATAGATTACTTGATTACTAAGATATTCATTTACAACAGCCCTAGTTTTAACTACCAAATGTTAAAGGTTTTACATGTTTTTCTATTATTATTATTTTTTGACAACTTGGTCTTCTAAAAATAGGTCAAATGAACTAAAAAAAAAAAAGTTTTGCAGTAAGATAGAATGAAGTGCATCAGCAGCTCTTTTCACAAGAGACCTAAATGGCTTCCATTTGGTTTAGGGAGCACAGGTCTGTGCTTGTAAAGACAACACGATGAAATATGCTTTCAACCATTAGGCTGCTGATTATGTGCTGGATGTGCTTTTTTAATCATTTTTATATAATTAAAATGAAAAACAGTGCAGTTGTACAGAAGAAGAATACACAGAAATAGCAACAACATATTAATGTTAGAAGGAAAGTTTAAAAAGTAAACAGGCTAGATGTATTGCGCGCACACACACACACACATACACATTACCTGGAAGTAGGCCAAGAAAGACTCAAACAACCTCCAGTTGCAACAACCAAAATGATAAAATACAACATGAAAAACAAGACTCAGTTGTGATTGCTTCTGCTTCAAGCCAATCTTGGTAATCCATGTTGAGCCTGCATCTGCAAGACATGCAGGGTTCAACACTGCATTGATGTGACTTGACAGGAAGATGCTCAACTATAACAAGTTGCCCAGTTTTCCTGCTTTTCTGCTCTATTTCCAAGTTCAATTCCTGCTGCTGATGTGAAGTAACCAATTAGACCTTTACAGTAATAATATCAGAACATCTACAACTGTTAAAAACACAACAACGCTGGGTCCTTACCCTTTTCCATTAGGTTTACAACCCAGTTTTGTAGGAAGAGAAAGTTGCAGCAAACACAGCTGCAAATTGTGCTGTTACTTGCTGATGTATGAGTAAGAATTGTATTAGGAGCAGGTCAACCCAACACAATTTCTAAACCATCTCCAGCAAATGAAAAAGTTTAAGATGCATTAGAAGTTAGCTGGTGACAAGAAAAACCAATCACTAAATCAAAACTGAGGACTAGAAGAAAAAAAAAAAAGTATGATTGGAACTAGTCATGGCGTGATATTAGCAATAACCTTTTTTTAAGAGCTATTTGCAAAACCCAGAAACCCTTCGTGCCATTTGGAGTGTTACTTTTGCCATCTGAAACTGCTTTTCCTCTCTTGGTTCCATGACAACTTAAGGAAATGTTGCGTTCATGTTTCAAATTATTATTGCCTGCTATTATTGCCTACCGAAAGAGGTCTCTAAAAGATGAAGCAGTTGCTAGTATTGTTGTCTCAAAACTAGAATTTCCTCTTTAAGTAAAATACGTTTGTTGTTTAAACTTGTTCATATGTTACTGTGAAATCTTTAACAAAAACCATTTACCAGGTTTATGTTTCAAAGACTTATTAAAGGAGTTTGTGATTTGTTGAACTGCCTTTCTGCTTGTGAAAAGTTTCTTTGTGTATTTATTTTTTTTTTTTTAGTTTATTTTGCTTTGCTGGATGGCAACTTTGGTGTTGACTTTTCTAGTGACTTTGCCCACTGTTGCTGCAAACACATCAGAAAAGACCTAATATTTGTTTAACAAAAAACCTTAAATAGTTATTGTTTAAATTTAAGCACATGATACTGTGAAATCTTTAACAAAATCTTTTGAAAGTTTGGAATGCTGTGTAACTTAAGGGTAAAACACCGTATGCGATGCACATCAAAAATAAAGCTCTACTCAAATATAGAAATCCAAGTGAATAGCTCGTTGATCAGTACAGTCTGTTTGTGTCCAGTATTTGTGAATGTTGAAAACTGATGTGTGTGGAATGGTGCAGCGGTCCCACTATGTCTGTGCTCCCCAACTTGTTCACGTTACTGACCGAATGCAACATGAGCGTTCCCTTCCACCAAACCAGAGTTGGCAAATGGCTCTGCTGCTCTTGGATTGTAGTAGTGCTACTAATGAAGAAGAGCCCTGCTTCACTCATCCTGCATTCGACCTGATAGCAGATGACAGTGATGGCAGATTAAGTCAAACCTAACATGATGTTAGGAACAGGCAATGTGGACATAAACATTTCTGATATGCACCAAGAAGAAAAATATGTATATTACGAATTCACCAATCTTTTGACTATAAATATCACTGAGCCTAAAGCCTCATCAGTTTAAAGGTTGACTACTTCTCTTCATAATTGATATTATAAGCAGTGCAGGCATTCTGCTAAACATTTCATTTCCTATGCCTGCTTTGCCTTTGAAGGGCCACAGTGCTTAAAAAAAAGTATGTAAAATTTTCTTGCAGACCTGTAGAATAATAGTAATTTACATGATTTAATAATTGAGAAATGCAACAGGAAGGTATAAATAAGACAAACCTTTACAAAGTGTTAGCGTTTTTTCTGCTTTGGAAAACAGACTCCATAATATATATGAATAGCCTTTCCAGCTATTAGATGGAAGAAGAAAAAAAAAAAAGCTCTCAAAAAGGCAATTTTTTATTGAAAACGTTCCTCTTAGCCAACATATGACGTCACAGGCATATGGAGCCTGAATGTGTGGCACAAAATTAATTAGCTAACGGTTCAATTTTTTTTCATGATGTACATACTGCTTACAACAGTATTGCTGTAATGATAAATTTGCAATCCTACTGATTAGGAAGCATTGGGGGAAGCACATTTTTACCTATTTAATGCCAGCAAGGAAATAGAAGCAAACGTGCAAAGCAACAGAACCAAGTATGAAGCTCCAAGCCGAACAAGCATTCATCCACAGTGGAATGGAAGATTAGCTGTGTCATTGGCACAGCATCTCAACCAGTGATCATCCTAGACGGCGGTAATAAGAGACATCCATCAGACACTGAACAGCACAGTCATGATGGGCTTGTAATAAACATCCTGATACAATTTCACAGAACAACACACAGATCTTCATGACCTGCAAAGTTAATTCGTAAACTAAACAGACTATAAACCTCAACCATGAAGATTACAGTAATAGTTCTACCATCCGTTTCAGGAATGGGCCGTCATGTCAGCACATGTGTAGCAAGGAGAGCAGAAATATCTTGGCTCTGCTGAGTAAAGCTGAGCCAGCTTTTCAGCAAGCAATTCCCCAATGGTCAACAAAAGATGGGAATAAACTTCAATTTAAATAGCTAGCAGAATTTTTTTTCTTTTATGCCAGAATGAAATTATGTTTTAATGCAACTATTCCATTAACTACACAAGGTTCTTAATTACAGATGTAGTGTTCGATTCCATTTCTTGACATTAAGCAAACAACAGGAAGACGATTGAATACTAAGTTATCTGTATAAAAAATAAAATCACAATATGTGATTTTAAAAATAGCTCCTGAAAAGCCCCCGCCCCTTCCCAACACACACACACAAACGACAAGTTGAAAATAATCCAATACAGATATGCTAAAAAAATTTATCAGCTGCTATGGTTAATGCTAATATACCATGCATCCTTAATATTTACAATTACTTAGAAGTTTGTGGAGGAGCTGAGAGCACTTATTGTACGAAAATGTTACACAGTAATAGGAGTTAGAAAACAAAATTATATTGTCAAAATGGCAGGTGTAACTGCAGAACTTGTTATGGTCTTCTAAGATAGCGTATATAACTAATATTTTTTTGGCAATTTTTGATTTTTAGACCTTTGCCGAGGTAGATAAGATCATTGGATAAGATGGGCTTCACAGTTCAGTATCAGCCAATCACCGAGCTCCCAAAATCTGGTCGATTTATTGTTGCGCCCCACTGCTGAGTAATAGGGCAGTGCAAGTAAAATTCCTCAAGTGTCACAGTTGAAGACGGGCTCTAATGGGCTTTGTTTCCAAAGTGCATTTATAAAAGAGGAAGCTCTCATAGGAGATCATACAGATTATGCCCAACTGATTAGGACAGACATAAAGATGATTAATGCAAATCGCTGAGCAACAAATTCAGTTCACTTATTTAGCAAAACAAGTCAGTAATTAAAACAAAAGAGAGTGTGCCAATCTCTGTGCAACAGCAGTGTGTTTAGGAAGGAGCCAACAGTGGCTGCGTCACCACATGGGAGGGGGAGCCCAGCCAGAGGCTCTGCACCGTTTATTAACTTCGCAACTATGGCTGCATACGACTTCTCCTGTCGTTCCAGTCCTGGTATTTGCATGTGGGTAATTACACACACTGTGTGTAAGCAGCTTCTCAGTCTAGGTAATTCACAAAGATGTGACTGTGCAACATCTGGAATACCACCAGGCAAGATCACATGTGTGCCATCATTTAATGCATGTTTTAGGGAAAAATATGCTTCAATCCAAAAGGATTTAGGTTTTTAGAGGTTTACAGACTAACCACTCAATAACTAATCTGCAATTGGTAAATCAAAAACAACTTGAACACATTGCTAAAGTGCCGTGTTTTTTTTTTAAAAAAAAAAACAGCTCTTAAATCTATATTTATACTCTCAAAGTGCTACACGCTATCGATGATAAGAATAATTAGTATATCATCACCATCCCCAGCAGTAATAGATGTGTCTTCAGCCTCTGCTTTGCACAGCTGAACTGAAACATCCAAGTCTGCATAATATTAAACACATTTATAATAGAGGAACAGTTGGGGAAACAGAGAAAGCAGCTTTTTCTAAGCTCTGCAAGTTTTGACGCTTGCCTACCCTGCGTGTGCAAATGCAGCTGATTTCACATTTCCCTCTCAACCCTCGCAATGCATTTTGTTTAAAAGAGAAATGTCCAAAAAGTAAATGGAATGTATTTTTAATGCTTTTTGGGGGAGGAACGGGGATCATAAATTAATTAATTAGTCATGGGTAAATTTTGAGACGCTTCGAGCCTAAGGTTAAAGTTTTAAACATTATTTTAAGTGCCACTTGAGCATATCCACTTTGCGTGCCGTTTTATTGTTACCACAGACTAGGAATCTGGAGCTGGACTCTCGTCTTCAGGGGAAACTAGAGCAACAGGACAGAAAGATTGCTGTGATTCGCTTGAGGTAGACATCGTCTCTGCCTCCGTCAGTCCGTCTGCCTGACTCATTAAACTATCATTTCGTTCTCCACTGTTGCTATGGGTGCATCTGTACTTTGACATCTCAACAGACATGCTGTCTACCCTTATCGAAATCAAACAACAAAAAATGAATTAAACCCAACTTTATTGTATATCATCATTCCCTGTATGTACAACTGATATTTTTACAGTTGTACATACAGTTAAGATATATTTAACTTCAAGGGAAGTTAAGTATATCTTAACTTCCCTTGATATTTAACTATCTACAAAACAAAATCTTTAGCTGCACAGTCATGGCTCAATAGAGCCAACTTCTCCATTACAGATACAGATATAACCAGTCTTTTATGGTCAGTTATGTAGCATTGAAAAATTAGCGTCCCCATTCAAACTGCCAATCTTGAAAAACCATCGACATGGATCTAACACCAAAAGGCTCATTGGTTGTTTCACAGGACTTCCAATGTCCTACAATAAGCCTTTATTATTTTTTAAGGAACAATTTGTAGCAAACAGAAAAACTAAATAGAGAATGTAAAGGTAAAAACATCTGTTCAATAAAGTAGATCTCAGTCATTGCTTGTGTAATCAGAAGCATGTGGAACCAGCAAATGAATAAGAGTCACAAATTCAGTCATCTGAAGATATATTAATCGTCTCCAGTCAAACATCTGCAGCTAATCAAATTTGACTAGCTGCATTGTTGCAAATGTTCAGCATTTGGAGCACTAATAACTTAAATAAAAATTATTTTTGTTTACATTAACAGACTAAAAATGTCCTATTTCACACAACATTTGGGGCAGGATATGTTTGTGGTTTACTTCACCACATTAAAGGTTTTAAATCAGAAAAAGATCATGTTCTACTGAAGTCAGTCAAATTAATATTTAAACTTTGTGCACAAAGGAATTGAAAGTTGATTCATGAAACAAAATATTGTGACAAAGGTATTACTTGAAATAAATGTTTACAGAGTTAATGCTGTTCTACTTTGGGTTTATTGCACTCACCAACCCCAGGTAGTGAGCACAATGACATTTATATAATCAGATTTATTGCAATACACGCAATTCTTTGTTCCCTTAATAATGCTGTCACTGATACTGTGATGATATATTCAGAACATATTGTGAAGCCCTAATAGGAGAAGCAATCGTAAGGTTTATCAATACCATAAAGAAAAAAAGTTGGCTAAAACAATTATTTATCTACTAAAAATAACTTCTAATTTGTTTCTGATCCATAAACCTGACCGCATGATTTGGATTTCTTCTTTTTCAGTTCAAAACAATCTATCCTCTTGGTGCTTCTATGAGGTATTCAAAATGTCTCATTTTTTTTAACACAATAAAAAAAAAACACAACTATTGAGTTTAATTGAACAGATGCAATCCTGAATCCATATGTATTGTTGACATACACTTAAAGTTTTATTTTTGGAGCAGTGTTTCTGCTGCTCTGAAGCTTTGCTGTGAGGGATTTAGAGCCAACAAACTGCTTAATAAATTTTTATCATCACTACAATAATTACCTCAAAACATCCTGAGAATATTTTGAGTGCCCATTTCTACTTGATCCTATAAATGAATGTTGGGGATTATAAAGAAAGTTTAAGGCTGAGTAGAAGCCTCACTTACGCCGAGTTCACCCTCTGCTGCATCTTCCTCCTGCGTCCCGTACTCTCACAAGATGCATGCACTCCACCAATAGCCCTGCTGGCCTGGTAAAAAGTGCAAGCTCCAATGTGGAAAGACGACCAAAAACATTTCTAAATCCAATAAAGGCATTAGGGCTTCCCCCAGTTGGAGCCCTGACACAGTCATCTCTCGAAGCCAGGTTCAACCAGCAACATCCGTGGAGAATAATTAAACAGGAAGACACAAAGACCTCACGTGGATTTACTTGATTAATTAGTCTGATCAACTAGTTGAGTAATGATATATCTCGATCTTATCATTTCAAAGGCTGGTTTAAAGAAAGACACTGGTGCTGCAGCCTTCTGGTCTTTGCTCCACTTAATCCTGCAATGATTTCTCTTCCTCCGACTCGCTCCTCTTTCTCTCTCAAAAGCACACATCCTGAGCATCCTGCCTATTGGTTTCTCTACCACAGGGACGCAAGGATAGGGAGTGGCATATGTTCATAGACAGATGTAAAAATACCCATTTCGGTGCAGCCTATGAAATTTTGAACACACTGACACACTAGCTTCGGCTACATTAACATTGACACACAAACTCAGAAGTTTGTCCATCTGAAGTGTTTCAAAGTAGTCTTACGCCAAACGCTCACTTGGCAAATGAATGAATGAAAGTCTTTTTGATGCAAACACTGTTTAGGTTTATGAACTCTCCAGCCAGCCTAAAATCCTCTAAACTATGGTCATAAACTTCTGTTTATGTTGTCCATTCGTGTTTACAGAACAGATAAAACCAAGCAGGAGATGACTGATGCTGGAGAAAATTTGCTTTTTTTTTTTTTTTTTTTTTTTTAGTAATAGTACTGTTACACTTTTCAGATTTTTTTAATCCTTAAATCATCAGAATTACATTGACCTACTGGCCTTTTATTCTGTAATGAGTCTACTGTCAGATGAGGAAATCTTAAACCACACGATCACCAGGATTCAGTAAAACACCCACGATGCATGATGAAACATCATAGCTGTTTACTTTCTGCAAGCCAAGACGATGACAGGACAAGTGCCAGACGTCCAACTGATGAGTGCAAGAGCCATCTATGTGTCCGAAGCAGTGATCTGCGTCAGTGCTAGCCAACTAGTGAGACAGACGAGGATGGACAGAAACCCAACATGTTAGGTTCCCTGCTGTTAGTCAGTTTGCCTGAAATAACACCATTAAATCAGAGATAATAAGCTTCACTGTGACAATCACACCGTTTACTCCCGAGCTTTTAATTTCAAACAGCACAACTGCTGAAAAAGTAAGCTTGCATTTCTAGTCGAGCACTGTTATTAGGGCTGCAACTAACGATTATTTTAGTTACTGATTATTCTATTGATTATTCTGAAAATCAGATGGAAAAACATGGCAGTTGACGACTTTTTCAAGGTCACGATTAGTCGTTTCAGCCGTACTTGTCATGCAAACATTTGCAACTAATCTGCCATAATTTGAAAATGATGCAGATGGTTTATTAGCAGGAATGAATAGCTTTATTAAAACAGCAAATAGATTGTTTATAAAGTACTTTAAGTACATTTATTGCTAAAATGGAGAAAACAAATTTGTCAATATGCCATTTTTAGTAAAATGTAAATGTTTCTAAACTTGTTACCCCGTCTTCATGCATGTTTATTATTTTAAAAAATGGCTGTTTTTTTTTGTTTTTTTATCAGAAAACCTTACTGGTTGAATAAAAAAATTAGCTCTAGGTATACCAGTGATAAGAATCATTTTGGCCTCAACACGTCTATACTTTTAAGTTCGATGCAGAAAGAAACGACTTCCCTTATGAAATGAGTCGGCAGTTTCTCTTCATCGTGCTTTACTGACTCAGTGCTTCATTTTTTTTCTGAAGTTGTTTTACAAGTCAATTTTCTTCCAACTTTTGCTTTTCTTTTCTCCTAAAAAACAATTTTTTTTTTTTGTCATGTAATATCAAGCTTTAGTATTTGCGTGAACGGTATGAATAACAAGGCAACTGTGCAATCTCACAGCAGAACATTAACAAAGGCTGCAACGGCCCGATACAGGTGGTTCCCAGGCAGTAGTACAAAGTAAGTACTGTAGTCATTTAACATCTGAATTTTCCAGCAATATTCTAACATTACCATTAAGTCTTAGCAACAGGATGAGGTAGAAAACAAGCATGATGGTAGTGTGAATGTCAGATAAGGATACGATATTGTATAACGAAATAGAAATGCATTCAGACCACAGACTTTGCCTTTCCAGTGCAAAACCGATTTTACAGTTGGAAAACTCGGAGTAGTTTTTCAGTCAGCAGGCCTGACAAACCAGCTCTAACAAGGTTTCTGCAGTTTTACCAATAGAGCAGTTTTAAGCTCTTTTTAAGACTAATATGAATAAAATGTAGAACCTATATCACAACAGAAACATACAAAGGAAATGTGAGAGTGAATTTTAAGGCGCTACATTCTCAAAAAAATATAAAAAAATTGTCACAAGTACTATTATGCATATATATGCTCCCTGCACAAGATACCTACGTTTTACAAACATGGAGGAAAATTAAAGGAAACAGATTTTAAGTGGGATTAAAACAAGGAAACAAAAAAGTACAATGCATAAAATATAACAATGGACTCTGCTGTTAGAATAAGACTTATTCTTGTGCCATTTTCACATTTGACGCTAACGCTTCCAAACAACAAAAAGGTCTGACTCTACAGAGGAAAGTGACTCGTATAGTCGTGGCAAGACTTGTTTTCCTGAGGAAGATTCACTAAGAGCTTATTAAAACCATAAGGCCTCAAAGCAGAACTGGAGAACTTCTTTACATTAAGTTAAATGCTGAAAGAGAAGAAAATATTGTTCAAACTGCAGTTCATACGTCATCCAAAAAGTACAGAAGCCTGTGTGTTGATCACGCATTGCGAAAATCAAGAGCATTAAAAGCAATACGAGTTTTCACAGGATTAATGTGTTAATTTTGACAGCCCTAATAAATGCATAGATTTATATACACACCTAAATTACTTGGAAATGTCAAGAGTCCCCATCTAAGAAACTACATTTTCTGTATTAGCTATGAGATTGTGGGAAAAGTCTTCATCAATGCATAAACAGCTTAAAGTGCTTCCGAAGGTCTGCATAAGTAATTTTATAAACTATTTGCTGAGCTCACCAGCCAAATACTTGTGTAATGACTGAAAAAGCTCACTAATATAGTCCTTTTGTTACATTTCTCAGAGAAGGAAAACACCTTTTTAAGAGAATATGTTCTGAATAGTAACAATGTGCCTGCCTTACAGACTGCCTATTAGCCCCACAAAGGTAAATAAGACAGTGTCGATATAAAATTAATACGGTTGCAGCAATATTCCTCATTCAACCAGTAAATCAGGTAAACTCATTAACACAGCTGCTGGTTTTACAATCCCACCATCTAATCAGGGAACCCCTTCATGGCTTAAAATCTCCTCTAATCTCCGTGGAAACTCAAAATCAACCACTCATTTCCCAAAGAGTTGTTAGTTTAATCTGAGGCACAGGCCTGCGTGTTTCTAAAGGTGACAGGAACTCACGGTGTTTGGGCACAGGTTGCACGCTCTAGTAAAACGACAGGGTGCAATCTATTCAAAAGTACGTAAATCTGTGGAGACTTGTGTA
Organism: Girardinus metallicus; assembly: GCA_903067095.1. NCBI lineage: Eukaryota > Metazoa > Chordata > Actinopteri > Cyprinodontiformes > Poeciliidae > Girardinus > Girardinus metallicus. The sequence goes on along the minus strand of CAEGAE010015576.1, from coordinate 76,212 downwards.
GAATTAGTGTAGAATTTGTAAAGAGAGATCAGAGATCTTCAGTGGTTTAAAGACTGTGCTTTCTTATTAACCACGCAGGTTTTCTGAGACTTCCAGAGGGAGCCAGCATGATTTATTGTACTGGTTGGGTTAGCTGAGAAATTTGTCAACATTTTCACACCACACTCACTTCAGTTTTTACGTCAATCCCTTCCTACTGAAATGTACATAGATGTCTTCTGGAGAAAAAAAAAAAAATTGTTGTATGGTATTACCAGAAAAACTCAATTTCATTAACTATACCATCATCTTGGACTCCACAATATTAGGAAATCATGCAATAATATTTAGGGTTGGGAATCGTTTGAATTTAAATGATTCTCAACTTCTCAATTTTAAGTCTGTGAGCTTTTATGAACGTCATTGTGAATTTTTCCACAGTACTATTTCCAACTACTTAATAAATATCCCATACCAACTCTAAAATATAAATTCAATCAATCTTTTCTAATCAAATTAATAAATCTTTATTCCAGACAGAAGAGTGCATTACAAAAAGAAAGAATGAAAGATAAACATACAACAGATAAGAAAATATCGGACCAGGAATCAAACCTATAAATCAAAATTGAAAAATCTGAATGATTCTGGGCGAATTGAAATGTTAGTAACGGTTCCAATTGATGCTCAAGACTTGATGCCCAAACGTTACGATAGTAGAGATATTGCTGTTAAATACTGCAATTTGGATACTTGCAGTGATAAACCAACGTTTACCTCATTCTTCTTGGACACATCCGTGCCAGGAGTGGCAAACTATTCAAATGCAACTCAAAAATATCCATTGCTCATTCTGTGTAGCACATCATCTGCATAGTGATACAGACACAGGAAACTATTATTTAGCTTTTTCCTGCTGTAACTGTAGCATAATAAAAGCAATTTTAAGTAAGCTCAGACGTCTTGCAGTGACAAAGTTGGTGTCATACATCCAGTAATTGTTGGCTATGTGTTTACAACAGTTTTAAATGCTTCAGCCGTGACAGAGGCCATGCTGCAGGCTTGACAGGACAGGGTGTTGATGGAATGGAAGAAGCATGAGAGCGATATGGGTGAAACGTAAATAGATGAACTGACAAGATCCAAAATGATATTTTCATGGCATTTCTGAAATCAAACCCTTTACTTAGATCACTGCTCAATATTCACAAATATAGCTGATCGTCATGCAATTAGTACTACTGCTACCACAAATAAAAAGTAGCACATGCTAAAGTTTTTTTTTTAATTTAAAACTGTTTTCCAATTATCATATTTTCCAGACTGTAAGTTGTACGTTTTTATAGTTTTACTGGTCCTGCGACTTACAGTAGGGTGCAACTAATGTTTTTTTTTTCCCCTCTTTATACCGCATTTTTTGAATGATGCGACTTACAGTCCGAAAAATATAGGAGATTCTCACTGGGGAGAAGAAAGATTTTTGTTAAGACTAATCAGACTTAAGCTTGACTCTTTTTGCATGAATCATCTTTGATGCAGCAAACTAGGTTTTTTTTTTTGTAAATAAAAGTTGTGCTAGAATTATTTGTGAACTTTTTACATTTTGAGCAACTTAAAACACATAATATGCTCATTTCACTGATAATTGCTCACTCCTAATTTAGTGGAGTAAGAATTTTCTTAATCAGAACATAATTACTCTATTTTTTTAGCTTAGAATGGGTCCACAGAGTCCAATCTCAATCTGACTGGGGTACCAGAGCATTTATACTTCATATCTTTCTTTAACTTACTGATCAGGTCAGTCATTCTTCATATTCTCCTCAATCCAAAAGTACTACATCTATCAAATAACCTCCAGCATAGTTGCTACACAGTTACTAGGAAAAGATTTGGAATTGGTAAAAATCCAAATTTTCAGGTCAGACCTCAAAGATAATTTGTAACACCTGCAAAACCCTGATTAGTGTCCATCTGGTATATAATAAAAGCTTTACAGTGATAAGTTTTTCATACTCTCCAGCATGGCACTATGTTAGAGAAATGGCCCTGTCTTTTACTAGATATCTAAAAATAAAGAACACTGAGTGGGCACAGTGTGTCAGGTAGGTAAAATCCAACTAAAAAGGAATCACATTGCACACTATAATCTAGAGACCGACCATCGATTGAACCTATACCTAACCAATATCGGATAAAAATATGACTCTGGGACATAGCGCCAAGGAGATATACATTTACAGGGCGTTGGAGTGTGTCCAGATGGCTATTTTTGCAACAAAGCAGTGTAATGATGGTGACCATTCAGCAGAGACGTCACAAGTTCCTATTTTGCTATTCATCTCCCAGCTTTTTTTCAAATACCAAAGACAAAACTTGTCAGGCAGGTACTCAGCTGTAAGTTAACACACTTCATTTGTACAGTAAGTGTAGGGTTGATAAGTGAGGTACCTGTCTTGATACTGAAATGGAGGAGTGTTGTTGTAACCATAGCTTTGACAAACTATTAAACTGTCAGTGTCAAATAATTATTTACATTTCTCTTCTGCTTGCTAATTATAGCTCTGACAAAGCAGTCACCTGTTCTGGTGGCAGCTGGCGCCACAATTAGAGCTGTTAATGTTATGCTACTGACCAGTAGCTGAGCATCGGAGTGTGCACTAAAAACAACAAAAAACACATTTTTTTTTTTGAGACGTTGTACTTTCACTAACAGGATTTGTGAAAGCGTCACAGATTTGAATTAAAAAAAAAAAAAATCTTTTGCTTCAACGTTTTCTCAATGAAACTACAACTAGCGTTATGCCACTTTCCTATGGTATCTTTGACGAATGGAGAAAAAACAATAAGCATCTGATCAAATACTGGTTAAAAAGAAAATGACGACAACAAATATTGCTTATGTTTACTTTGTATGTGAGCGACAGAAGACTATGAGAAGAGGAAAGGGCAGAACTGACCAAAAGGTTGGGTTTAGATCAAGGAAAAGAAAAGTGAATATACTCCACATTAAAAGCTGCCGTATCTTACCACAGCAAAGCAACTTCACACTGATGTACTTAACAATGCCTACAACATAACATACTGGCTGTGAGCCAGTGTCGTTATGCACTGATTTGAAACAGGGTTGGAGAGGAAATTGCTGTCTCTTGTTAACAATGCTGACACTTATAAAAGGACATACTGTTGTGCCAAATGCGGTGTTTCAGGTTTTTCTTCACCTCTGTTACACACCTAACGCAGACCTCAGAACCTTCTGACAATAACAAGAAAAAACAAACAAACCTGTAACCAGCTGCTAAACAGCTCATGACAAATTCCTGGACATAAATATGCAAAATCAAGGTGAGTCACTGCATAATTACCTTATATTACTGAAATAAAATCTTCTGAAAAGGATTTCTAATGAATATTTCATGAATGACTGAATTGATCCTTTTTGGTGGACTGATGCACGTCCATCAAAACGCATGACAGAACAAAAGGAAGGGGGCAGATATAAATGTAGGGGCCTTCCTGAAAAACCCTGTACAGCGTATGTAAATCCAATTAATTCATTAATGGATTACACAGTAGAGTACTGAGTTACTGAAATATTGGATAGCTGCAGGCCTAAACAAAAACACTTGGCTTTAAGCAAACACACACAGAGACTCGGGATGTGAAGGTGTGGCAGACAGGTGTGTTACAGTACGATAACAGAGGCCAGTTGTGCCTGGACGCTTGGTAAATTACAACCTGACAACCGTAGGTTTTAAACTGTTTGGTCATAATTTACATTTCTCCTCTGCTAACACCATGTTGTAGATGTACAGACACCTACAACAGAGAATTGTTCAAGTGATAGCTGGTTGTAAACAAAACACTGTAGCCTAGACATTATTTAGCAGAGTACTAGACGTACCTCTGCAGAAAAAGATTTATTTTTTTTTTCCAATTTATTTTGACTGACTGGGTCAAAAAAAAAAAAAAAAAAAAAAATCTCAAAATAATCAATTTTTAGCCACTATTTTTTTAAATGATATGACATATTCAATTGTATCTGATTGTAATTCCGTTTGTTTTATATCCAACGAGCCAAACAAAGATCGTGTCATCACAGGTCAAGGAGATGAATACTCTTTCGCTGCCCTGAAGAAGTTTTGAAATCAGGAAACATTTCTGCAACTGAAGCGATCTGAAGGTCGGTGAGACTCTGAACGGTACGTGATCCCGAAAACACTCGGCAGAAGGAGAAACCTGCAGCAGACGCACTCCAACGCCTCCCATAACTCTTTAACGCACCGTTTCCAGAGAGCAAGACGCATTGAGACCAGATCAGGAATTACGCTTTGTTAATTTTCCTTGTATTGATTGATGTCGTTACCGCCGTGATGTGCTCTGTGCATAAAGTTGAAAATGTTTACGCGTCTGCACCAAGAGGTGGCGGGTGTGTGATCTGTCAAAATGACAGACGGCCATCGGATTTTTCCTTCGCCATTTAAGAAACCCACTAAAAGTGGAGATTATTCAATTAATGCAACCGCTGGTGTAAATGTGTTTTCATCAGCTTTTCAAAAATGAAGTTATCTTGCAAAGTGTGCCCCTGTGAAAAGATTCAGAACATTTGCATTCGAGTACATGTGAATGATGTTTACAAACTAGTCTGAAGTAGTTCTGTCAAAAAAACTCATGGTAAAGTTATGAGGTAAAAAGCTCATACAGTTAACATCAATTCAGAGGTTTAGACTATTTTATCCTGGTTACCTAGCCCAATTGAACCATGTTGATTTTTTTTTTCTTTTTTAAACCCGTCTCTAAATAGAAAAGTAATCGAGAATCGTTAGGAACCAAACTCGAAACGAGGAATCGGAACCGTTCAAATTCAAACGACGCCCAACCCTTCATAAAACACATGGCTGATCATTTTGAGAGTAATACAGTAGCATATTGCGTTAGCCTCATTTGAATTGGAGGTTTAAAAACAAGGAGTGTTGTGTCGCGTGTAGAAAATGTCCCGTTTGGAAAGTGTCCTGAACAAACGCAGCATTGTGTTAAACCTGCATACATGCAGAAAAGTTAGTGTTTCAAAGCACTGCTTTTAGAAGATGGCACATAAATCTGAAAGAGCATGCACAGGAACGCCAAACCTTCACTCGGGTCTGATGTTTGAGAACATTACAGTTCCACTATGAACTAGAGAGGCAAAAAACAAAGTGGGTTTAACAAAACCCTAAATGTCAAACTTCTGAAAACAGTGACAGACTATGTAGCTCACGCCATAAACAAGCTCATCATTTTGCATTTTTATCTTTGTGGTCTTTTCATACTCAACTATCTTGGGGGGGAAAAAAAAAGTGGTTTGCCATGGGACATTTCATAGACACTCTCCATTAAGTCATACCCATCAGTATTTAGAACAAAAATGCAATTATTAAGTGTAAAACCTAGCTACCTGCATCATTCACAGGAGAACTTCCCCAGCAAGTCGGTGTATATTTATAGACATAGACTTTAGGCTACACTTTAAAAATTAATTTCCGCCTGCCAGAACCTCTTCTGAAATGAAATCTTCAACCAGAGGGATAAAAACATCCCAAACATGCAAATGATACGCAGCACTCCAGGAAACTGTGAATCGAGGATTATAGATACTACCGGATACTGAATATCAACTTCCACAGTAGCAGAAGCGATGTTTAGAGACTTTTAAAACAGTTGCGACCGGGTTATTAGTAGATTGAGACAAGCATGTAACAGTAGAAAGGACGTGAGCACCAAATAAAAAAATATATATATACTTTTTTGCTTGCTGTGGGTTGAAATTACAATTTCTTGGTGTCAAAGAACAGCGCGTCGTTTTGAACTGGTGTCATACTTACTGGTTCGTGGGAGGTGCAGAGAGAGGAAACACCAAATCTTCCTCATCCCCCCAATCCGGCAGGTCGCTTTCATCCATGGGGGGCGCAGGTGGCAGAGGTGGGAAGCTCGTAGAGCCATCCGGGCCTGTAGATGTGGGCGAACTCCGACTGGTTGGGCTCTCCGAGGAGGGAGAGTTGCACATGCCGCCCCTTGTCCCTGAGTTGGTTCCTTGGAAAACTGCCTGTCCACCACTCCCAGCTGCGGAGAGCACTGATCCCGTTATATCCCCACCGGGCACCGGATAGATATTTGTGTCGGGAAGCGAGTCCGGAGAAGTGTTTGAATGTTGGCGGGTGGTTTGGGTCGGTTCTTGTCCCAGATCGGTGACTCGCACTCTGTTCTGCTTAGGATAGTAGGGAAAAGGGGCCGTCTCGGGGCCTCCTCCTCCGCTTGCCACCCCTGTCCCTGTCGTGACCGAACCCGCATCCTCACTGCTGACCTCTGTAGCCATCATGTTAGAAAAGTACGCAGAGGGGGAAAAGTCCAGAAGGGAACCTGCCCTTCCCCTCTGTCCTCAGAATAATCCTTCAGTGTTTGCGCTTCGTGGAAACAACACGAAAAGTTTCTGAAAAAAAAAACACGTTTAGCTAGCAAGCTAACGTTAGCCAACGGCTAACTTAGCTCCCTTAGCTTTACAGCCCCTTCGCTCGCTAACGCTAGCAGCGTCGAGACACTTGATGAGTACTTGCTGACTAGGTCTTCATTGTTTCCTGAGTTTAAAGTTCACACAGAAACGGTACTTGGAAATAAATCACGCACAATATGCTCAGAAAAATACCTGTTTTCCGATTTTTTTTCTGTTTTTAATTCGGACCTCACCCTTAGACCAGGCGGACCACTTCTCGAGGAGTGTTTTATTGTCACTGTTGTGTGTAATCCCCGTCTCTTTTTTTTTTCCAGTGTTGTTGCTTTCTTTCGTTCTTAGTTCGGTGCCTTAAAATAAAAACCGAAAACGGCCAATCCTTGTCGCCCAATTCTTTGAATTATTTGTCGTTTTAGGCTTGAAAAATGAATTCTGTTGTGCAAAAGTTATGTTTTCTTGATCATTCCCGCTAAGTACGCTGTTATTTCTGGGTTTCGGGGCTGGTGGCTTGTTGCCCGCTGCTGCTCTGCTGTTTTTTCTCTCCCCTCCCTCTGCCTCTCTTCTTCAATCACAAAGCAGACACAGCTAAGTGAACGCCGAGCGTAGAAACTTTAATCCATTTCATCTTCAATCGGTGTAGCTCGTCAAATACCTCACGCTGATGGTATGATCTTTAACTGTGTCATTGTTACGGTGTTGAAAGAGATCACTCTAACAAAACTGGTGTCCTGGCATGCAAAAATTATTTTTGATAGATATTTTTGACCCTGAGCTTGGTAAGCATATTGGTGTAATAGTAAATTACACCAATGTAATTGAATAGTGAGTTGGATAGAACATTATGATAAGTAAGTCATTCTGGTCAGACTAGATGAAATTTGAACCTGGTCCACCAAGGCAGAAACATTCCTCCATAGCTAAATGCTGTGGTGGAAAACTAATATTTTGCACTCATGTCAACACACATTCCCAAAGTGAAGTATACCGAGGCAGCATCATGTTGCGGGGATGCTTTTTGTTCATCTGGGAAAGGGAAAGTGGCCAGAGCTGGTTGGAAGAAATAGGATAGTGGTGGAGGAAAACCTGAAAAAAGCCGCAAAAGAACTGGGGCAGGACCATGATCCCAAAGATGCAGGCAGAGTTAATATTAGATGAGAGTTACTATAATTTTACTTTCACTTTATTTTGGTAAATTCACATTTCACGAAGAAAAGAAATACAAAATACTCATTAAAGCCCCATAATTTACCAAAAAAAAGGAATAAGCTGAAGCCAGTGCATTTAGTTACTGATATGTTCGATCATTTTCTGATTTATTGAAATGCTATCGGATAACAGTTTTTTAATATTAATTTGAAACATTACTTTTGTACAGACTAGAAAGGTTGTCATTTTCTTTAAATCAGCTTTGGGTCAACGCTGTTCCGTTTCAAGACATGCCCTCCAGGCAGCGGCTTTTCCTGATCCGCCTCCACACTGATCCATTCCTGAATAACTCGTCTGCAAAAAGGATATTTTGATGTCACTTCTTCTCTGAACGCTTGCTTAAATCTTCCCTTCGGCAAAGTTTCCTCGGTTTGTGAACCTTTCTGTATTTGTCTATTTTTAAACCACAGTTTTACAGTCTAGAGAGTGAATGACATGCGCTGCTATTTTCGATGATTCTCCCTATTTTTATGGCACTCTCAAAATAATTATTATTATTGGTAAGTGAGCACAGAGAAATCTGAGGAGAGCACTCCTTCACATCTCTATCAGCTGGTTGGGGAGATAATGCCCATGTTCTCTGCTAAAGCACCGGGCCTCCTTTAAGTCCAGTGACACAGAAGGTCAGTGCTGTGTAAGATCTGTAGCACTGGCTTGACATATTATTATCATATCTTTTGACACATCCAGTTATTGTAGCATATACTTGAGTATGCTCTTTTAAAGTATTACAATAAAACAATTTGTTTTCATTATGATGCGGTTGCCTTCTCCTTATACTCCAAATGCAATATTCAAGCTTCATTGTCTTTAGGTCCAGTAGTTCACAGTCCTCAGCTGACCTTATCTGGTGTTTTTATCAGTGGGATTGTGATCATCATCCTTCCCTTCATGGAAGCACTACTGGGTCCCATGGATCCTCCCTGACTGAGTGTAATGAGATTGCAGACAGGAAGCAGCTAATCGCTGTTCCTCAGCAGACAGATAATATGAAAAGACCAACATTGCACCTGCTCGTATATTCTTTACCACATCCACATTCAGTCAACACTGTATGGAGGAAGTGTAACAAAGGGGACTACGTAGGCATTAAGGGCAGTTGAAGAGTTTAATCCGTGTCAGAAAGTGTTAACTGGTTTTATGTGCTTTAGGCAACATCTCCATGTGTTTGAGGTCCTCTTTCCTTCTCTCCATGTGTGTTGCAGAACGAGAGAATGCTGCTAGCACTGACAGATGGTCTGGACTGAGGGGCGGGGGGTGTGTATGAACCAGAATGGTATGGGGCAGCAGTGCTGTTCTGCTCTGTTTCCCCATAACCGCACTGTTGAATGTGAGGATGGGTGCTGATGTGAGCACCAGAGGAGCCTGACTGTGTGTTGACTGATGGTGCTCCTTCACATTCATTGTCCTCATTTCTGTTCACCAGAAATGTATCAATCCATTTTCTATTTACTTTTTTGGTTATGTTGGAGTCATAAGAGCCAGTTGTAATCCATTTTAACAGAATTTTCTTTTAGGAAACAAAATATATGTTTCCCAAACATATATTTTGTGTTTAGGAAAACACAAAATTGTCCTATAGTGTTCATTATCACTTATGACAAAGTGGTCAAGCTGCTGCAGTTTTGTGTGACTCTTTGCTCATCCTGTGTGGTTAAGGTGTCTGATGTCACGAGAGCTAAAGTTTCTGTTTAGCTTGCATGTGCATCTTCCTTACCTAATCTCCTCTGTTCACACATGATCCAGTCAGAAAAGCAATTTTATCATCTTTTTAATACTCTTGATACCTTCCAAAGTCATCATGCCTTGCCGTCTCATTTAATTCCAAAAGCACAAAGTGTGCGAGGTGAAGCACTCCCGTGAACACATGGGTCATAAATGTGTGTTCAAAGTGATGGGTTCAGTGCACAAGCCCACTTCAATTCCCACTCAAGCCCTTTTAATCAGGATACTTGTAGTCACCTCAGGTCCTATGTGAATAATTCACTAGATCACCATAAAAGCTTAAAAAAAAAAAAAAAAAGCGAGGAGTGAGTGGCACATGGATGGATGGCGTGAGCAAACTTACCCTCGGGTTGGAGGATGGTTTCTAGGTGTTACTTTCATTGCATTTATGAAGCCTTCCCATGCCATGGCCAATGCTATCCAGATGCTCAGTTTAATCTTATATGCGAAACAGAAAATAATGGCATAAAACTTTAAGTAGGCATTTGAAAAAAACAACACTTAAGTGTGCACATGCTGTTTTACTATTGGCTGTGCTATCAATCTGCGTGGTTTAGCCCACATTATATTTGATTTTGATGGTTGCTGCTGCATGTAACTCTGGAAGCAAACTCAAAAAAAAAAAAAAAAAACTGCATATTTTAAAGTAAATGGTTGAGAGAATTTTGTATTAGTTATCCTCAACTCACCTTCAGTTGTTCTAACTTCACGTGGACCCATTTTTAAGTTTCTACATAGTCAGGCTGTAGAATGAATATATTTTTAGTTGATTTCAGTTACCACTGGCTTGCTTTCATTAACTTCAGTTCCCCTTTTGAGCCAAATGCATTGAGATAAAAGAAGCAACAGGTTCATGTTTCATTTTGTAGATATGGCATGTGTGTGTTTATCTGCACAGTTAACTTTTACGTTGTTTGTGAAAGAGTCTAAAAGTCTGTCTACAAATGTTGTATCCTCTTGCATTTAAACTCATCTGCAGACTTACTCTGCACTGCATCAGACTTCCTATGGTGTTGAATATTGATGAGCTGAATGGCTGACTTTGGCACAAAGGTCAAAGGAGATAGATGGTACTCTATAACAAATCAGAGAGCTAGTTATGCCCTAATGATACTTGTATGTACTTATTTGGAACACATTACTACAAAAGAGGTCTTATTTGCACAGTACTTCTAGATTAGCTCTTTTGCTTTTAGGCCGAGTGACAGCCGTTATCTCTCTGTATTTTTTTATCACCCCCCCCCCCCAAATATGACACCTAGACCAGAGCCTCTGCATTTTTCTTTCCAGTTCCTTCAATCCCCACCCAGTAATTCTTTCACACACTGAGCTTGGTTCTGCAGCACATTTATTCCAGTTCAAATGGAGTGGGTCCTTCCCACTGTCCCCAAATGTTTGCTCAGGATGAGGTATTACTAAAAAGTCAACAGTTTAATCTGTTTTACTGGGCTTCCTCAGATTAATAACTTTTTTTTTTACCTAATCACATCACACAAACAACAGAATTTGCAATACTGCAATAAATTGTAATGTAACTTTGACTGAACTGTATTGTACAATAGTCGATCAAAATCTGACTCTATGTCTAAATTCAATTTTAATGAATTTTATTCATTTAAACTGACTTTGACCTGTGCATCTTGTTGTAAGATAATATATGTCATGAATTGGCAAAACGCAAAAAATGGAATTGAATGTCACCCCAGTAGCCACCAGATAAAGGCTGATTAGAAAAAAAAACTTGCTGTCAGTGTATTAAAGGGCAAGTGATTGAGTTTGCAGCTGCCTCTCATGTGCACATATGGTCTGGGCGGTGGTTAGGAAGGAGGGGGTGGATGGAGAGCACATGGCCCCTGCAGTCACATTTCTGACAGACATAGCTAAAGAATAAGGGATTCTCTGTGTATGTGGATCTCTACAAATTTGGCATCAACTTCGATGCAAGAGTCTGAAAAAGATCCCTTTGCAATATCTTGAATATGATACGCAATATTTTACTCTCAATTTATGGTAATAACACCTCTGAAGGTAGTATTTATAGTTAGTGGAATTACAGTCGAAAGGCATCACAGCCTAACACTACAGCACCAAGGTTTGGAATTAAATACAGAAAAATCTTTTTAAAATAAAATTAAATAAGTTAGATTAAACTTAGCCAAAAGCTGAACTATTGTGAATTGTCTTTTGTTATGTTAATTCAGTGGTATTTCAAAGGCTAATGTAAGGAAAGCTTGTATACTTTATTAGTGTATTGTACAGGAAGCCCACTGTGGCATGCACCAAATGAAAATCAATACCTCTTAAAAAAATCTTAAAACTAATCAACTATCAGTTAAAAAAAAAAGACACATTTAAGCTGAGAATAAATTTCTTTTTCACTCTAGTTAACAAGCCCAGAGTAGTTTCTGCTCTTTTAGGTAAATGTAATGCTCAAAACGTTCCTTTTTATGTGACGCACCAATTTTCACTCATCTGGGAGGATCAATACAGGGAGGAGAAGAAAAGAAACTGAATGATGAAGCATTTTTACTGTATTAAAATGCAGCATGTGGCTCAATGCCCAGGTTTGAAGTTGATTATAAGATGATGTCACCCTGGCATCCGTGGTTTCTTTTCCCGTCTATAGATGCTATAAGGGATGAACAGCAGCTCCCTAGGGAGCAATGAATGACATTGTCATTAAAGATATTTCCTTTAAAAAGGTACTTAGAAATATAAGCCATAAGACACACCTGTGTGGGCGTGTTCTGGTGTGTGTACATGTGTGTAAGAGCGTGAGAAAATGAATAATATTTTCTACTGTACAAATGTTTGGAAGACTATGCATGCATATTTTCACTAAAAATAATATCTTAATCCTGAAGAATTAGAAGTGCCTAATATTATTATTATACACAGCGTTGTCAAAGATTGCCTTAACCGTATGTACACAGTTTGTACATCTTTACTTTTTCATTTCCTTAAACTCGATGAGATTGTTTACTTGATTCTTTTATAGCTCACAGCTGTAGTGTGTTGACTGGCAGCGTCATCTGATGAGTCACTGCCCAAATGAGGTTATCCCATCAATTCAGATATGCGGGCGGAAACCAGAAGCTCCTCACTGCCCAGCCTATTTTATCCACAGCTGAGAAATAACACACCCCGCTGACTGTCCACCGACTGCATGACATCATCTCTGCTCCTGTATTTTATATGCATGCATGAGGGATTAGTGTCTCTTTGGCGATATTACCTCTGCCATTCCTCTTTTAGCTATTGCTTTAATGTTAGACGTAAATTCATTTAATCCCTTCAGCCACTCTTGTCTCTGTTCTTCTTCTTCATAAAGAATCCCTTTCCTCCACTCTCTTGTCTGTCCCCTTGTTCCTTCCTGCCTCCCTCAACTCCTTTTTAGCCCTCAGGCTACATGAACATGTGCGCCGCAATCTGCACCCTCCGTACTCTACTATGTCCTCAAGCCTCCCCATCACCCTGTACACCCGCCCCTCTTGTGCTTTTAGGTCCTTCTGTTTAATTCATAAGCTTCCTGTGGCTCCTGTCATGTCTCATCGGGGCCACAGGAAGGCAAGCTGTAAATAATGGAGCATCCCCAAAGACATGTTCAATGCTAACTGTCACAGCAGTGCACTGTACGCTCACATGGAAAAGACAGGATAGCAGTGCATTCTTGGCTTTTCTTACATGTTTTTAAAGGTCATAATTAATATAAAGATTTCCACACTTAAGGTGTCTATACAACATAAGAAAACCATTAGTGTGTCTTGGCACATGTATTCATTCCCTTTAAAGAGATTTTCTCTTGGACAGGAAGTCATATGAGCAAAAAATATTTTATTTTAGATTTGTACAGGTGCATCTCAGTAAGTGGAATGTGATCAAAATGTGAATTTATTTTGACAATTAAATTAAAAAAAAATGAAGCCCACATAAGCTACAGTTTCCTTACAAACAATGGTTTATTTGTTCTAAGTTTGATGATTATGACTTGATCAGATCTTCTTTTGGATGAATTACTGTAATAGTGCAGCTTAGTGTGGAGCCTCTGGCTCTGCCAGAGTGTTAAGAAAGCCCAGTTTGCTTTAATGGTGGCCTTCAGTTCAGGTCTGAAACTGTCAGCAGTCTACCATGTGATTCTGTGGGGCGCAATATTTCCAAATTAAAAATAACATTCAAATGTGAAAAAACACACTGTGGGCTTCCATAAGCTCTAGATCACAATTATCAAAATTAACAAAAATGAACTGTGTGTGTAATGGCCATATGTGGGTGTGTCTTTTTGACATCAGTTACTGAAATGAATTAACATGTCAGTGATATTCTAATTTGCTAAGACACAGCTCAATGTTCCACATTTACTTTTGGATGTTTTCAGGCAGTACCTATTTTATGTTAGTTGGTAGTTTAATTTACTATATACCCAATAAAACAGGAAGGTACATTTGTCTCAAACAAGCTTAATATCCTCTCTTTGCTACAATCTTTACTATTTATCACCTCTGGGTGTTTTATTGACATTTTTACCACGGAGGTGGAACTGAAAAAAAAAAAAAAAATCTTATCACTGATTTACTGCAGACGGCCTCCTTAAACCCAATAACTAGATAAATAAATCAATTTCACGGTGAGCCAAAAATAAGAGATCAGACTATGGCAGGAGGAAGAAAAGATTCTTAATTTCCAGAGGCTTGACTGTGACCTGCTTATTATACATGCTATTGATGAGCACCAAGGATTACTTTTTATCCTCAGATATGAAAAGCATGTTCTACATGCATCAATGAAAAATAGATGTGTGGAGGGAATTTAGTCTAGATGGAAATGTAGACATCCATGAATCATAATAAGTACATTTTTAAATGTAATTTGATTTTGTACTGAGTATGAGTGTTGCTGCCTTTGTGGAATATTATCAGTTGTCAATGGATCAACCGTATCATCAAAGCCTCCCCTTTAAATAAAAACTCATATTTAGACAGAAATGTATCAGTTCAATAAAGTTAAGAAAAGCCAGACACCATCGTACATCAGCAGTGTGGTCAAATGCAAGCGGCAAGCCTTTGTCATTTATTTATGTGGAATTTTGCTGATATGGATTTTATAAAAATTGTGCTACCTGGAATGTGATGAAGTTAGGTATCAAGAGATCAGCTCCCATGGGGTCCTTTGGAGGATTTGTCTTATGTTAAGCAGAGGAGCGACGGAGGATTAGACACTGCGATGAAAAATAAGGGCACTCCAGGTGAGGATATCTAGGCCAAGCCTTTAGTATATGAGAAATGTTTATTTCCCGTGCACAATCCACATAGCCACCATATGAGACAGAAAAAAAAATGCTATTTTTGTTAAAGCAAGCCGATTTGACTTATGTGCGCATCTTTCCTTTTGTCAGTACTGCAGTCATTGTTTCTAAATCAGCCAGGCAACAAATCTGTGATGTTGCAGTACTTTGAAAAAGTATTCATATCCTATGATTTTTTTCCCCCCATTTTGCTATGTTACAAACAAAAAACTTCCAAGTGTGTCATTATTGTTTTATGTAATGGACAGACACAAGGGAGAACTATACATGGCTTTCACAACAAAAACATTAAAAAAAATTAATGTGCATTTGTATTAAAATTAAATTTTGTCTAAATTTAACCCTCTTTAGTTGGAGAAATCAAGAGCAATCAAATGAGTGTTGTTAGAGAACAATGAACAAACAGAACCATTAAGCTCAATGAACACAGCAGAGAGGTCAGGGGTAAAGTTGCAAAAAAGTTTAAAGCAGGACTGCCATTTAAAACGATATCTCCAGCTTTGAACAGCTCTATTCATCCACCATCCTAAAGCAGAAAGAGAATGGCACAAAACAAGACGTAGTTATCTATTTAAACACAGAGGCTGGGCAAGGACAGTATTAATCAGAGAAGCAAGCAAGAAATCCATAATAACTACATGCCAGTTGCTTAGCTTTTCCCGAAACAGCAACTTAGGTGGGAGAAACTGTTCACAGGACATGTATTCATTATGTTCTCCACAAATTTGCCCTTTGTGGAAGAGTTGCATGAGGAAAGTCATTGATGAAAAATATATCTTTGTAAGGAATCCTTTTTGCAACTTTTCACCAACCATGCGATGCTGCAAACATGTAGAAGGAAATGAAACCAAAATTGACTTTTTTGCCTACGTTCATCATTATATATGCAACAGCAAACATGACACAGGTAACAGGAAAACTAACATTCCATCCTAACATTAAAACATGGTGGTGGTAGCGTTATGATACGGGGATGTTTTTATTCATCAGGGACAGAGAAGCTGGTCAGAGTTGATGGGTTGATAGAAGAAACTGGAAGAAAACCTGTTAGAGGCTGTAAGACTTGATACTGGCAGAGTTTTCTTCATCCTGAGGGACAAACGACCTGTGAGCATGCAATCACATCTAAAGTGGAATGGTTTAGACGAAAGCAGTTATCAAGTCTTAGCTGTTCAGATTTTGGGGAAAAACTTGAGAAATTATGCATTCTTTTTCTATGCACTACTCAAATACACACTGCTTGGTGTTGGTGCATTGTATAAGATTTTATGTAACAAATCTGTGCTGTGATGTGACAGATAGTACAAATATTAAAGAGGTACTTTTTTTCTATTGTGATGGACTTTTTGCAGACTATACGACTGAACTATGTTGAATGGCCTGTGGTGGAGACTGTAGCTCCACCACAGGCCAACCTTCTCAATAAAACAGAGATGAAGACAATAAAACAGAGATGAAGCATTGTTGTAAATTATTTAAAAAGTACACGAGGAATATACACTGGCTTAATTTAATTATTATGGCTGAGGTTTGTGACCATCTTCCAGGAGACGCAAACACAAAAAAAGTAATACAAATTTTCTGCCTTGTTGGCAGAGTCACTTTATCTTCTTCCATCCATCCATTTTCTGTTCACCCTTGTCCCTTAATGGGGTCGGGAGGGGTGCTGGTGCCTATCTCCAGCTACGTTCCGGGTGAGAGGCGGGGTACACCATGGACAGGTCACCAGTCTGTCGCAGGGCAACACAGAGACAAACAGGACAAACAACCATGCAATCAACCTGACAGTCATGTTTTTGGACTGTGGGAGGAAGCCGGAGTACCCAGAGAGAACCCACGCATACACAGGGAGAACATGCAAACTCCGTGCAGAAAGACCCCAGGCCAGGAATCGAACCCAGAACCTTCTTGCTGCAAGGCAACAGCTCTACCAACTGCACCACTGTGCAGCCTACTTTATCTTCTTAAAATTAAAGTTTTCCTTGCATTTGCAATAGCTTTTAGAGATTGAAAATAAATCAGCTGTTTTCTGTTAACGTCTGAATTAGTCTAAGAATCCTCATTTTGCCCTAATGTTTTCTTTTTTTTAAAGAAAATAAAATGGAGCCTATTTTATGATTTGCTATGGTTTCATCATTACTGGTCAGACAGGAAGCAGTTTTATCATTTCTGAGGAAACTGACTGAAGACAAAACTACAGTTAGTTGAATGTAAGTGATAGACGCATGTCTGCAGTGGAAGACCATATGAGAAGGGCCAACAGCAAAGACTGCAACTGTGAATGCCCCTTTGACCTGCAAATGCTGTTTTTCTAAATACTTATTTATTTCTTCTTTAGGTCTTCTCTTTCTTTCTTTCTTCCTTTCTTCTTTCTTCCTTTCTTCCGGCACATGCTTCCCAACTAGCATCCGAAGGCATGTTTCATAAGCACCATAATAAGATGCAAAGCTCTACATTTAGCGCTGATCCACTGGGAGCCTCTCTACATAACTGGGCTTAGATTTATACTCCATCCCATTCGGAAAGGCTTATGAAAACGCATGATGCATGAGTAAAAAGAAACAAAACAAACAAAGACGCTAACAGTTGGCTACTCTTAGAAAGGAGAGGAGCAGTCTGCGGTAGGAGAAGAAAGAGAGATTGTTTTGGCCGTCAACAAAGAGATTAATGTCAAGATATTCCAAGATGATGTTTCAAACTGCTGCAAAGTGGCCTGGTTTTGAAGACACTCGTGAATATAGTCAGCTGTATATTTAAGGCTGTTAATTTAACATATAGTTTGTTCTAGTTTCAAGATGGCTGAGAGAAAAGCTTTATGGTTTCCCTGTTTTCATATTTTAAACCAAACAAATTTCAAATACTAAAAGGTGTGGATATAGCCCCCTCTTCTGGTCAGAGTTGGCAACTGAAAACAAGAAATGTCTTACTAATTTTGAACGCCCAGCACAACAATTTAGAGCACTTTCCATCAACATCTGCTTTTTGGATTAATATTAAAATTTAAATAACAGATTAAAAAATTTTTTTTTTTATTTTTACTATTTATTGCATATTAGAAGCAAATGGATTTAATCTTAAATAAAGATCAGTTTATCATTTATCATTATAATTATCGTTTCATGTCTCCTTCTTTATGTCGATGCTTTTTGCATTGACGTAAAGGAATAACAGTGCTAACAATCACAGAGTTTCAATGTGAGCAAGCCACATTGAAACTCACACAGTCACTGTCATGTGCTCTGATGGCTCGATGGAGAGATGGGAACAAAGAAAGACTCTGTAGCTGTTGAAACAAGCAGGCATGGTACACTGGATCACATGTTCAAAACCATTTTCTATTCGACCACCAACCTGCCAAATAAAGAAAACCTCTGTCAAGCCAAAAGATGGCACTATAACATCAAACCGCAAAATGACCCAGAAGGAAGAAGCTGTATAGTATGGATATATTTGCATCATAGGATAAAAAATGCCTTGTAAAATCTTAAAGCTGAAAACCATGACATGTATTTATTGGCTTTTTTATGTGGAAGGCCTTCAAAAAGTGGAACATGAAACAAAAATGATTCAAGGTTTTGGATTCTCTTACTGTAATAAATACGGACGTTCAGTAAATGCATCAGAAATTTGCTTTATAGAACATTAAACATTTAGCACTGCTGAAGACCAAAGAAATACACTGGACAGGTCAGGAATAAAATTGTGGAGAAGTTTAGATTAAGTTTAGGTTACAAAATTATATCTACATCTTTGAACAACTCAAAGAACGCTAGATTATGGTCTAACGGTAAACTCTGTAAGACATGGCCATCCACATAATCTGACAGGGTTGGGTAGATAAATTAATCAGAGAAGTAGCCCAGAGGTAACTCTAGAGGAGCTGAAAAGCTCCATAACTTAGATGGAAATTCTATCAATAAGACTATTAGCTATAAACTGTACAAATTAGGCCTTTGTAAAAAAAATTCCTGTTAGGAATTTGCCTCAGGTCTTTTAGTAATTCAGCAGGAAGTCATCTGAGATTAAAATGGACTCTTTTTGTTTCCATGCATCATATTTGGTATAAAACTCCCACTCCTTACTAAAGTCCCATTTGGACAGGGAAACTGGTCTGATCATATTTTAGCCGGAAGCTGGTTTCTCAGTTTCTAATTCCAGAAAATAGGTTGCAAAATACAAGAGACTGAGGCAGAGATTTAACTTTCAGCAAGCAAAACAATACTAAGCATAGAACTACAATGGGATGAAGTAGTTCAAAGTATATGCCTGTGTTATAATGTCCTGGTCAAAATCCAGGCAGAAATGTAGTCAAACATTTGTGGCAGAATTTAGAAATTGTTGTTCACAACTCCTCTCCATCTCTTTGACTATTTTGAAAAGAATGGACAAAGCCACATCACTCTTAATTTTAACTTGCAAAGTTATTGAAAAACAATTTAATGTTTTTATTTCACTTTCTTTTTTGTGTGTGTGGATCTATTTCAGAAAACAGATCCACTGAAATAGATTTATTTCAGTGGATTCAAGTTTGGAGTACCTTGAATGGACTGCACCACTGGTGCTGACAGTAGTGTAAATCGTGCATTGACAGAAGATTAGAGAAATATCACTGCTATGTTTTACTGCAAAAACACACCTTGAAACCATTATTGATCTAATACAGACTACATAAACATTCAGCACTCCCTATTAAAAATTTGGTCCACATTCTTGGTCCTTTTGTCCTCTGGTTTCACTAACAATGTGAAATAAAGGACAGACATTACAACCTTTTTGTTTGACTCATGCTGTTGTAAAAGTCCCTCTTGCCCACTCCATGCAGCAGTAAATAACAGCTAATTGTGCAAAAGCTTAATTAAATGACATAAATTCTGTTTACGACATTTGGCTTTTACAGAGCAGTTGAGTCGTGGCTGTGCAGACAGCAACTAAAGGCTTAGTGTGTCTCTTCCTAATCTCCCTTTCTGTAAAACTTTGGGAACTCGGAGTAATAATTCATCTCATTTATTGTAATCTCGATGGGTTCCTGTGTGTTTATGGGGCTATCAACTAAGCAGCCTTGGTATTCCACACCACAGATAACTCAGACTGCTCAGTCAAGAATCCATCACCCTGCGACCCAACTACCGAAAACCTGCTGATATTTAATCAGCAAAGGCAGTGGATCAAACGCACGCACAGAGTTAAGGATGTCCTTATGTTTGAGAATATATAACAATAATCTATTTAGGCAGGTCAGGTTCTGTTCTCACTTTTGATGGAGATGTTAAAAAAAAAAAGGAGACTTAATTAAGTTTTTCTGTCGATTCATAAAAGGATTGCATCTACACAGAACCTAAAACAGAACCTGCTTCCATCTATTTGTATCAGCAAGTTTCACCCAGCGAACACAATCTCCTGTGATTGATCGATATTAGGCTGAGCTAGCTGAATGTTGTTTCAGCACCGATGACTTCGGCAAGAGCTGCAGCTGGAGATTACAACACTGATTGCATTTCAATTTTTAATGGGAAGTGCCAGAATATCTAAAGTTCCTACCGGTGAGTTCAGTCAGAGTGTTTTACGCCATTAGCAACTCTCACAAAGACAAATTGGTCACATTAGCAGCCGCCTAATGTTCATTCATTCATTATTTGCATTAATAAAGTGGCACATATTTGCTCTCCCCTGAAATTTGAAATTGCGCAGCAAGGCATTCCTTCATGGAGGATGAGGCTTTTTTCAGAACCCCAGAAGTCATTTGACTGTGCCTGGAGGTTATTTATCTCTCTGTGGGACTGAGCCTTCTTTGTTTGGATTTTGTGGAACATATTAAGACACAGTAGGTGTCGTAATAACTTTGGTTTTGGGATTTAGATGATGATAAATAGATGCTGCATTCAGTACAAGCAGAGTATGAGGTGATGGTGTGTGATGCAAAAGAATGGACTATTTAGTTTAGGTTATGATATGGGTGATATGTCTCACTGCTCAGGGTGTGTGTGTGTGTGTGTGTGTGTGTGTGTGTAGTTGCAAAACAGTATAATACTCTTCTTATTATTTCCAGTCATCACAGAGGCAGCTGGTCAAAGAAGATAGCATACAATTTTAGATTTCTCTTTGGCACTAAGTTAAATCTAGACATTTTCTTTAGAATATTTTTTCCACAAATTTTTTGATTCATTAAAACACATTTAGCCTTTTTTTGTAAACTTGTATAGTAAACAGTAAACTGGCTGCGACACCCCATATTGCATCAAATCATTCCGAGTTGTCTTGAAAATATAGTTAAAATTTCTCCTCAGCTTGTTTTTGGGAAGTTAATATTTTATGTTTTACATCGGGCCCAGAAGGAGAGGATCACCCCTCATGGCATTTATGCTACAATCCCCTTTAGATCCATCCATTTTCAATTTAAAAATTACCATTGGACTGCTATCTTTCTAACGCTGCTCCTTTCACTGGGCCACAATGGAAGACAGAAGCAAAAAGCAGAGAGCCACGATTTTGGAAGTTCCAAGAGAATCAAGCCAGCCATTGAAAGATCTAAATCATCTCTGTAGTAATGTGCAAGATGAATAATTCACAAGCACAAATGGTACTGTTCTCACTAATACATCTTCAGCTTTCTCTCTGGCACACCATACAGTCGTGAGGCAGCCCATAATTGCTCAGGGCATGAAATAGTACTTAAAGCCTGGAATGATGTAGATCAGGGTGCAGTGCACACCGCAAAATGACAAGCACAACCAGCGACTAGTCCATCATCCTAACCTCTTTACAGTGGCAGATGAAAAAGTTAAAGGCCCATAATACTGTGATGCTGCTTGCACTTCACTATGGTTTATATTCAACATTCACCGTCGGCAAAATAAAAAAAATAAAAAAATGAAGGTGCTGAGAAGAAAGGAGCTTTTGAGTCTTGGGAAAGAGAATTATAGCTTTAGTTAGAATTTAATGAAGGCGCATAAAGTGGAAATCTCAGTGTTCAAGACCTCAATGAACTGCTAGCTGGGAGGAAAGAATTGCAGCCAAAAGCACCATGAGGAAGACTTTGATCCGGCTGGAGCAAATCTTTAAACTGATTTGACCGTTCATGGTGCAGAAATGACATTGTGGTTCACTTTTTAACAGTGAGATAAACGATTTCTCACATAATAACCAGAGCTTTAGGACTCAGAGATCATGTATAAGTAGAGAACTCTACAGAAATGCTCAAGTTGGCTCTTTTGTGCTCTTATCTTCTTCGGTGGTGTGCCGGGGAAGCATTTCTCAGCAGGAAGAGCGAAAAACCCCCCAAAATGATGTCCAGTGCTCAAACACCAGCGAGCCCTCAGCCCCACCATTGCGTCTCAGTGGATTATTATTGTATGAAGCTATTCTTTGAAAGGTCAAGAGAAGTGATTTGTCTCTCTGCTGTTTCAATCTTTCCCTTGCTCTAAATCCCACTGGTGTCTGGGTGGAGATGATAGAACAGCCCATTCCGTCTCTCCCAAACTCCCCAACACCCTCCAGCCCTCCCTCATCTGGCTGTTACTCACTCCGCTGCTCAATTACATGTAAATTAATGTGAGAATGCACATTTTGTTTTTTTTTTAGTTTTATAATTTAGAGGCCACACACATAGCCATAGCTCATGGCGCTTTTTTCACACAGCTTATTGCATTTCTCTCATGGTATTCCTGGTACTGGCCACACTCATGTATTTTTTATGAATATGCTTAGCCTTGTGGGGGAAGGCCGAGGATAGTGAGGGGGGGAAGTTAACCGAATATCCAGTCACTTCTTTTCTTAACATACTAACAGTTAAGAACGATTTTCCTCTCCTGTTGAAACGTGGCTCTTCTTTTTTCTTCTTCTTCTTCTTTTCTCTTCCTTTTAACTCCCAGGACGGTAAATTTTCTGCTCCTGCAGCTGGTACTGGATATTTGATTCAGCATTTCCTGAGTTCCCAAACTCCCCTTTGCTTGTTCTCTCAGCCTGCTCACAGATAACTGCTGAAGAGGCTTCAGGGACGCTGTGTCTTTGGAAGACCAGCTGGCTGGACGCTTGGCTGTGTTGTGAGATTACGAAACCCTACCATCTCCAATTTGTTGTGCTTTGACTGTCTTGCTTATTATCATGAGTCTGAGTGTATTTCTTGTCAGAATTAAGAACCTTGTGCAAGAAGGTACTTAAAACATAAGGTCATTAATACAGAACACTGGTAGAAAATCAACATCATAAAGACCAAGGGACACAGCTGGTATAAAGTTGCAGAAGGTTAACAGTATCCCACACTTTGAACTTCTTCAAAGACCATCCTGCAGTACATCATCTAAACATAGGAAGAGTAATACACAAGCAAAAGCCTAAACTATTAGGCTGGGATAGGAAAGCATTCAGTAACAAAGAAGTCCATAGTCAGTCTTGACTCTTGAGGAACTGTAGAGATCCATATTTCAAATGCGAGAACTTGTTGACATATGTTTGTTTCCACACTGCACATTTTGGCTCATGTGATTGGCCAGAAGAAAGGCATTGTGTGAGGAAAGTCACAAGAAGTCCCGTTTGCTTTTTTGTCACAAACCATGTATGAAAACGGTGGAAGCATGCGCTCTGATCAAATCAGAGCACAACAATATATGAGGCAGAAAACTAACAACCCAAAAGCACGGTGTCTGTAGTGAAACATGCAGGGGGCAGCATTATGCTATGGGGATGTTTCTGTCCACCAGGTGATTCCAACTAGCAGAAAAAAAAAGAAAAACCTGTGAAATCATTTCATTCCAAATTATTCTGTGATACTTTAAATATTTTTGATATTGGTCTGTCACAAAAACGTAAAATATAATACATTTAGGGTTAGTGATTATGGCATGACAAAATATAAAAAAGTTCAAGAGGGTATGAATACTTTTGCAAGGCACTGTATGTGCAGAAGGTTTTGCCGCTGTATTGGTTGAAAATGTGGCTTTTAACATGATCTAATGAGATTCTCCAGATCTTAACTTACAACAATGATGTGAGCAATGTACAAATATTTAACTTCTCACTTTTGCAGACTGTAAGTGGCTTAATGTGATAACCCCGGGTTAAAACTTTCAAGGCTTTGTACGAGACGCAGTTAATGTTTTTTTTTTCTTTTTTTTTTTTTTTCCTTTCTCATTTATGTGCCCCCGAATAAATGGTATGTAAATTAGATTTATTCTCTATGAGTGAGTCATTAAAGAAAAGGCAGAGGTTAAATACAATGGTGGAGGGCGAAGTTTAATTAGACCATCTTTTCCTGTTCTGTAAGGCAAGTCTTTCACTTCCTCGCTACCTTTCTGGAATCTAAAGGAGAAGAGACGGTGAATAAGCGGCAGAAAATTCCTAGCCTTTTTAAAAAGGGAGTACCGGGGTAATTTGTAAAAAGGATGTCAAAGCTAAAAATCCCATTTGGAACTGTTCTTTCTAAATATCTGTATTTCTGCTGTGACCTCTGATTATTGAGTGAATAACAAAAGTTCTTTTCTTTCCACCTTGTAATGAGGTGTTTGACAACAGGGCAATCACTGACAAGCAAAGTGTAATAAAATGCCATTTTAAACAGCTTAACAACAACCTTCGAAAATGCAATTAACTTCCCAGAATAGGAATCCAGGACGAGGACACTTCGGAATAAAAATCGCTTTTTAAGTTAAACAGCAGAACTTAATTGTGTTAGCCGACTTTGAAGCTAGGTGGAATCCAATTTTCTTCTTTAAGAGACCATAGCTGCATCAAATTAAGCCTGCATACTGTGCTCAACCTATTGCAATGAGAATTACACCAAAGTAATGAAATATTATGCCGTGGCCAACGGGGGGAGCTTTTCAAGGATAGATGAAAACATTTATACAGAACAAGAGAACTCTCTAATATGATGACACTGCATCAAGATAATACTGCTGAGAATGTGTTCGTTAACAGCTTACAGCGTTGAGCTAGATTGCCGTGGTAAATGATGAAACAGCTGTGAAATTCTTGAAATGTGTGGCTAAAGTTCTGTGAGAGGTTACTGCTCACATTAAACCCACTAGTCAAAGCTTTTAGAAATAAATTTACTACCTGCTGATTTGGGGTTATTGTTACTTGTGTTCCTGGAAATATTTGCCCTCCACACGATCTGTTTCACTTTTTCCAGTCTCGAACAGCATTCTTCCACTGTTCATAATTCAGCCCTTGTGAGAGCTCTGGACTCTCTGTGTTTGTTTTGCCTTTAAAGCTTCCAGGAGAATGGGAGCTACATGCTTACTTCACAGTGTAAAAGTTGGGAAGGAACGCTCCCTTCATTCAAACTGTACTAATCTAGATCATGAATGATACCATGAGCATGTGTGCCTTGGAAAAAATAAGTATATCCTTTAAGCTTTTTTACATTTTATTGCTTTATGGACACAGAGAACAATATAGTGCATAACTGTGAAATGGAAGGACGAAAATACAATATTTTCTTTTTTTCTAAAAATAGAAACATGAAAGTGCAACCTTTTGCTTTTAGAATCATCTAATTGCTAAACAGAGTTAATAGAGAAGTGCTATATTATAGAACAATATCCTAAGCTTTGAACTTCTTATAAAAGAACTGTTGAATCCATCATCCGAATAGAACAGAAAGAATACGGGACAACTGCAGATCTACCAAAGACATGGCAGTCCATCTAAACTAACAGACTGTTTAAGGAAAACATTAATTGGAGAAACGGCCAATAGGCTCATGGCAACTCTGGAGGAGCTGCAGAGACTCACAGTTCTGAGGGGAGAATCTGCAAACAAGACAACTATTAGTCATCCACTCTGCAATTCTGGACTTTAAAGGAGACAAGAAGAAAACTGTTGACTGAAAGTGATAAGAAGTTCTGCTCAAAGATTTCCGAAAGACACATAAAATATGGAAGGTAGTCTAACTAGATTGAAACCATCTGTACTAACATACCGATTGGAAAATGCAACAGTGGTAGAATCATAGCCTGGTCACTGCCTTCCTATAAGTAAATTTGCTTGATTGTCATCGGTCTTCAGTGCTCCATCTGGGATTTCTCCCATTGAACTTGATTTCTCTGGTTCAATTTCAACTGAAGCATTTGCAGCCAAAACTTCACAGTTTAATTGGATCTTCATGAAAGATTATGTCAAAAAAGCAGGTACCTTGCAAAAAATATCCATCCATCCATCCATTTTCTGTACAGCCTTGTCCCTAGAGGGGTCGGGAGGGTTTGCAAAAAATATGACTTTATAAAAATAATGTTAATTACTGTATTAGTGTAATTTTGTTTTAAATGTTACACATACATTGTATGAAAATACCTAAGAAAATAATACTGGTGAACTTTTTAAAAATACTTTCTACTTTGAAGAACATTGCTAAGTTCTTTAGATATTTTTGGCCAAAGTTAGGAAGACCCACAGTGTAGGGTTTACAGAGCAAGATGTAGTTAGGGAGCTGCAGGTTACAGATTCCTGGTGTAACTCCAGACATGTTCATGTGTTAGAATGGTCCAGTCAAAATGCAGATCTAAATCCAACTGAGAATCTGTGGCTTACCATAAACAATAGCATAGGACTTTGAACATGATTTGGATCTTTATTTTTGTCCTGAAAAACATCGTGAAATAAAACAATGAATTAAAAAAACAAAACATTCCTCTGAAGTTGGAAACCATGGCCTCTGCAAGTTTATTTTATCTTTATTGTACTCTAATTGATCCTATTACAGATTCAGGAACTGCTTTGTTTACTCAGCTCCCTCTCTTGCAATGCAAAGGCAGCTGTCAGGAAATAGCAATCCTTCTCTCTGTCCTTGTCTTCAATACATTCTCTCATTTGCCCCTGCTCCTTTGTCCATCTTTTACCTATAAGACTCCCATTCCCACCAAGACTCTGATCTACAAATTAATCTGGGGATATAAATTATAATTAGACTAAGCAGGTGGAATTTCATCTTTAACCTCCCTGCATAATTGAATATCTTGACCTTTTCTATCAGTTTGAAAGGCTGCAGAGCGTTCGGATGGTTTTGTTTCCGCATACTTCCACATGCCTGAGCTGAAATCAGCAGGTGTGATTTCATCAGTAGACGGCTTTTCTCTCTTAGCCTTAAAGATTCATAATTGCAAAGAGGAACAGTAAATGTAACCCTGGCTGATAAACTGAAAGATTAAATGAGATGGAGAATTTTGAAGTGGTCTACATCATAGTGAAAAGTGAAAGGCAATTAAAGTTGTATGACATGGAAATATTGCTGGAGAAAGTAAAGTTTTGCTCTTCATCAAATTTTTAAGAAATCTTTACAGACAGTACTTGTGGATTTTTGGAAAGATTTCAACCAACAGGACGAAACTATTTTGACAGAAGTAATACTATGATGGCAACTCATTTGCTCTAACACGAGCCCTTTCTCATTTATTCATGTTGTCTGGAATAAAGGGAATTATACATGTGTGGATGATATTATCACATATCTTTTGTAATTTTCCTCAAGTTTGTTTTATTTTCTCCTGTTTTCTCTGCTCACATAAACTGTACTTTGGAATAGTTGAATTCCCAAAACAGCTACTCTTACTTTCATATTTTATTGCTGCAAGCATCAGAAAACAAGATGAAATTTCTCATTGAAAATTGGTCCATTTAGACAAGGTTTGTAAATGTAGTCAAGACTCAATACAATTTGATATAATACAGTAAATAAGATGTAAGGTAATGCAATAAAATACAGCACTGATATAATTCAAGACAAACTGATACAATACAAATTGTGTAACATGATGGTATATGGTACAATCTGATGCAATGATGATCCACTTGTTCCATTCAGCAAATGAAAGGAACAAAAGACAAATAAAAAAGATAAACAACAAAACACCTGTTGCTCAATTGATATCCATCTCTGTACACCCTTATCCCTTAGAGGGGCTCGGAGGGGTGCTGGTGCCTATCTCCAGCGAACGTTTCGGGAGAGAGGCCGGGTACACCCTGGACAGGTCGCCAGTCTGCAGGACAACACAAAGACAGACATGACAAACAACCATGCACACACACATTCATACCTAGGGAGAATTTAGAGAGACCAGTCATGTTTTTGGACTGAAGCCAGAGTACCCGGAGAGAACCCACGCATGCACAGGGAGAATATGCAAACTCCATGCAGAAAGACCCCGGGCCGGGAATCGAACCCAGGTCCTTCTCACTGCAAGGCAACAGTGTTACCAACTGCGTCACTGTGCAGCTCAATTGGTAAACAAATATAAAATTAGTCCAACAGAGCTTTGTATCTGGGGCACTGGTCACCATGTGGTTCTTCAGGGCTTTGAAAGGCACCATTCACCAAGTGAATCCAGGCCAACCCCATTGCACGTCTTTGTTGCATCCAAACATCTGCCGTGTCACAGGAACATCCTGGAGGAGACTGGTCCGTAGAAAAATAAACCATTCTAAGCGCCCTGTGCCTTCCTCAGCCACATGCCTCTCTCTCTTGCCTCTGTGGACAAACAAAGGCAATTCATTCACATTTGCCCTGCGCCACCAGTGTTGCCCTTGTTACTTGTATTGCATCTTTGTGATGCTCTGTTCCTGTGCTCAAAGGAAACAATCTTCCCCTGCTGGGTGACAAAAAAAAAAAAAAAAAAACTGCCAAAAAAGAAAAACTCATAATGCTTGTTTGGACTTCCATTATTCCACGGTGAGTTACATAATATTTGTATGAACATCTCACCTGTCCTGAGGAACATATTACTGATTAAAATGTATGACAACCAAAAGAAATAAGCAAAACAAATGTTGACTGCAGCTGCAACTTTGCATGGAAATGTGTTTTGCAATCCAAAGCACTTATCAGTTTGTTTTTCTCCAGATGGGGGAGCTCTCAGGCTACCCAGGAGCACTATGGTGGTGCCTAACTGTCCTGCTTCTATACCTCTGTACCTCTGCATCTATGTCCTGGGAGACTACTGCAGAGCTACACAGTAAATCTTGCAAAAATGGTAAACAGAGCAGCAAAACCCATACAAAGTGCTGACTCTTCGAGTTCAAGAGAGTGTTTGTTTGTATAGGGAAACAGCTGTAAAATTACAGTTCCTTTACCATGGATGCTTGCAAACCTTTTTCTGTGATATGTGTCTGTCAGCACCTTTCTGTAGTCTTCAAAACATCTGTCTGTAAAGCAAGTGTGCTTGGTCTGGGATTTATCTATTTAACAGAGACAAAAGTGGCAGAATACCACTTGCAAATTTGACTTTTCTTATAAGAGTGTGATTGGATTCTTGATCTTGTAACTTGTGTGTGTGTGTTTTTTTTGTATTTTTTTACAGGTTTAAGCTTAACTCCAGCAAATTTACTTGAACCACGTTTATGTCCTTTCCTGAGCTTCTATTCATGCTGACGCGCATGTAAATATGCAAGTTTGTGGCAGATGCCTGTCAGTGGGGATTGAATCTCTTCTCAGAGAAAGTAGTAAGGGAGAGAAACCACTGGGGAGCAACAGACACAGAGAAAAGGTTGAAATATTATTTTTTTTTCTCAGACTGTGAAAAAGAAAGCATAGCAGAGAAAACAACAAATATTTAACTAAAAATTCCCTTTTCCCCCTGGCTTGGCTCATACTCTATTTCTGGTAGTCTGACATTGTCAGACCTTATCCTCTGACTGCATCTCCTTCCCAGAACAAATCAATGGAGATGTTTCATTTGAGTGAAAAAAAGAAAAAAAAAGAAAATCCTTCACAGTTTTGTGTGTGCCTAACATCAGGTCTAAAAAAAGGCAAGCTCTGGTGAAACTGAGTGAGATGTTCATTGTAAATTAGAAGACTGATCATGAACTGCTTAACATACATCAATATTTAATTGTTAAATATATGTAAAAACCAACAAGTAAACAAAAAAATT
Organism: Girardinus metallicus; assembly: GCA_903067095.1. NCBI lineage: Eukaryota > Metazoa > Chordata > Actinopteri > Cyprinodontiformes > Poeciliidae > Girardinus > Girardinus metallicus. The sequence goes on along the minus strand of CAEGAE010015576.1, from coordinate 46,655 downwards.
CATGTAACAAACAAGTTAAAAAAATAGCTTTTAAATTGAGCTCTCTTAATCAGAGCAGAAAGATATATGGATTAAAAAGTTTTAGTGTATTTTTTTTATCAAATCAAAAGTAACAAAATTATTAGAACTTCGAAACAAAATTTCCAAAAATCAAAACAAAAAAATAAATCCCTTTGTTGTACCTGTGTTTGAGTAGACTGGAACTATGTGCTTTGGTCCAATTAGACCACAACTGAGCTTTTCACCAACAACCACTCTAAGTGGGTTTGAAACAAATGATGACTGTGTGGAAAAGCAAAGCATGGTAGAGAAACTGTAATGTTGTGGGCGCTATTCCCCTGGGAACTTTGTTTCATGGTCTCAATGACATACAAACATATGTCAAAGATCAATCTTGCAGCTTTTGTAAGAAAACTCAAAACATCTTTCAACAGGATACTGACACAAAACATGACCAAATCATTGCAAATATGGCCTATCAGTCATGAATTTAAGCTCAGTCCACAGACCTAAGTGCTCTAGAAAAACCTGTGTGATGAGAAGAGAGAATAAGAGCGGAACCAAAACTCTGAATGATTTTGTTTAAAGATGAAATATTAAATATTCTTGTCTCTGCATAATCCAGTCTTGTAAAACGTTTAGGAAAAGACTAAATGCTGTCCTATTAGCAAAAACGAGCTGAACAATGTATTGTTAGTGTTGCCAATAATTATGCCAATGATCATTTCATAATTTGGTTGAAAAGAAATGTTGGTAATCTTTCTACTTTTGCCTTTGTAATATTATGCTATTAAAATAAAGAGTAAATGAATTTGAAGGCTTTTTATGCATCTTTGCTAAAGGTGCCGATAAATATGGCCAACTCTGTAAAAACAATTACTTGGTAAACTAAAATAAACATAAAGCATTATGCTTTATGATACATTTGTGGTATAAATTGTGTGCCTTAAGGGAGAGATCTTGGGTTTAATATTTTTGTGCTGTTTTACTTTTCTCAACCTGAACTTACCAGAAAAATTAAGAAGCTTTCAATAAATAAAACTCACATATCCAGATCAAGCATTAACATAAGGCCCAGAGCATGAGACCATGACTCTGGTTGGCACAGTTATATTAAAATGAAATCTCTGTTCACCCCGAAACTGGCTAATAACTGTGGCAGTTTAGTGTTTCATTACTGAATGAAAATCTGTTATGGGATCTAAAGTCTTCAGGAGGGGGATGTAGATATTATGCCAGCTTCTGAATCTTGGCAAGGACTGCTGCCAAGTCTCTGCAACACTTGTTTTTATTTTAGATTTTATATGCAAAAACTGTTCAAACATGAAATATTTTTCTCCTCTGGCCTTTTAGGTTTCGTTGTTATTTGCCAAAACAGGGCTGGCCTCTTTAGAGTGATTCAGTCTCTGCTTTTATAGGAACATTAATGGATACGGAAGGAGAAATATTCTGCAATAACACGCTCTTCTTGCTCGACTCCTTTGAAGGGTGTAGTAAAAAGTAGTTCACAGGGTTTCTCTGTTTGCTACTTGCCGTCTAAAGTTACAATATTCCTCTTGTGACTGGATTTTTTTTTTTTTTTTTCAGTGACATACAAAAACATGTACATAGACAAATGTGATCTCAGTGGGACATTTATCTCCCATGAGCAGCCTTACTCTGGAGGTCCTGGACTAATTGTGTGGAATTCCTGGCTGAGGTGGTGGAGGCCCTCTTTGACAAAGTGGGAGGTGCATGTACACTTCATCTTCCTGAGCTGACAAGTCCTCGCTTCTCCTAAAGTCAGCATCTTTAAGGAAACGCATTGCAAACAGAGTCGGCTGGGAGAGGGAGCGAGCTTCGCTGGAAGAGAAGGACTTCATCACGCCCTTGAAACTTTGTTGAGTGGCAGCATTGTTCAGCAACTGTAGACAGCTGCTCCCTCCTCTTCCTGTCATCATGCCCCATGTGATGGCATAGTAGACACACAACGTGCAACTCTCTATACTGCAACGGAGTGATTAGCGATATGATTGAACGCTGCTGTGTAAGTTGTTTGTGTGTGCTGATTAGGACTCATGCAGTGCATCCAGAAGGGTTATTTACCCTCCGGATTACACGACAGACATCTTACTCCCATACAGATTAACTTGATGTTTATATAGTTCTCAATACACTGCTGAGTCTGTTCACACTAGCTAGAACTTACAAACCAAAAAACTGTTTAACTATTGCAAAAGCTAAACGTTACCGAAATCAAAAGAACCACTGGGTGTCTTTTCTGAGATGGAAGTGCAAGCTTTACACCAAGCTGAGGCTTCACTCTGAAGTGCAAATGAGCCTATAATTAGATTCCACACATGAGATGCTGAACAGCCCACAGGGTTTGCAATCAATGGTCTAAAACACAGCAAATAACATGACAAACAGGTTTGCAAGAACATTAGACTTTTTTTTTTTTGGACAGAAGTTCCCTGTTAATTTTAACGGCGAACTGTAAAACTTTTTTAGATTTTGCTATGTAACAACTACAAACTTTAATGAATGTTATTGTGACAGACCAACAGAACGTAGTTAGAAACAGAAATGATGAGAAAATAATAAATGGCTTCCAAATGTTTTTGTTTTTTTTTTCTTTTTACAAATAAAGTAATTTTATAAAATGATGTGCAATGCAGCTACTGCAGAGTGATTTCTATTAAACAGTCATTGTACTTTACAGCATATGCTGGTATAGACTTGATCAAATGTTATGAATTAAAGAAACTTTTGATGACTAGGGTATGAAAAAGGTGTTAACTCGGCTAAACTACAAATACTCTTTCTTTTCCATCATACTTATTTAATGGACTCAGTTCAAAAATCTCCTTTAAGAGAGTATGCATTCTCTCATGTGTAGTTCTCTTATAATGTCTTTTTTTTCCACTCTGCCCCACTTTCCATTCCCTGCGACCACTAAGAGCGACACTCTGCACGGAGAGTCCATCTAAATTATGCGATGTGGACTGCTGTGGACAACCCCTCTGCAAAGCGCTGCGTGCCAGCCAGCACCCTTATGTACCTTTCATAAGATGCCAGGACTGCACTGCAGCTTGGTCCCCGTCCAGATAACACCGCTGCGTGTAATTGGCCCTCGCTGCTGGACCCTGGCATCAACTAGGATTCCTAAAAGCTCCACTTAGAGTACATAATGGCAGAGAATAGATCATTTATGCTGATAATAAAAGGATTGGCTGCTCAAGGCGTGTTTTTTTTACTCTTGGGTGCTTCGATAATGTGAAATTCTTGTATGACCCAGTAGCCCTGCTGGTCTATATTTGTACTCTCAGTGGAAAGGCAGCGCACGTACTTAAACTGTTTTTCTTTTCCAAAGACTAGAAGGTTGGGGGCGTTCCAAAATTAGCACCGTGTTGCTGCACCAACTTGCTGCATTTGTAGTAGATGATGATGTTTGATTAGCTCCATGAAAACTTTGGAGTATTAAAAGGAAGCTTTACATTATTTAGTTTTGTCAAAATGGAGTCAAGTAAAAGGAACAAAACTGTATGCTTTTCAACAGTCATTAAAGGCCTTAAAGAAATCCCTGCAGCAGCTTAACTAACTTGTCACGTATTTGGGAGGCGGACATTGACTTTTTGCAGACACCTTTCAAGCAAAGGGTTGAGTGTTTCATATTCAGAAAAATACAATTTCGAAAGGGGTATCACTTCAAAGAGGCTTATTTGTCTCTAATGGCACTTGAAAGCTCATTCTGTCTCTTTGAACAAGCACAGTAATCTTTGAGATTCACTCGCAACAACATAGTGTGAAGTATGGCTCGTGTCACAAGCTGGAGGATGTCAATTATCTCACACTTCATCATGAATTCTTGTAATTAATTGTTGAACAGGGGTCACCAGGCAAAAAATGACAGTTACAATCCAGTTTGTGTTGCACTGTCACCTTGGGGTATATTTAAACACGACAGGCACTGATGTTGTTGGAAGGCTTAAATGTTTCAGGATCTGTTTTTTATTTCCCCCAAAGTGATGTGTAATTTTTTGATGTTCTATCGTTAAACCAAAAAAAATCAAGTGACCCCCCCCCCCCCACTCCTGAATTATACATCCATGAAATATCTCACCTCAGTCCTGACTGACCCTCCATCGACCCCAGTATCTGCCCGTTAACTTCATCATCACTTAGCAAAAGCTGCATGATCTGAATACATTTTTATTTTACATAAACGCCCACAGGCATAAACAGCATGCCATTAAAAATGCCAGTATGTAAAACCACCTGACAGCTTTACAACATGCTTTGAGTTGTTTGTCCTAAGACTGAGTGTGAAGGTTACACTGAAAAATCAGGTCTCTTTCAATGTATTAGAATATCATCAAAAATGTTATGTATTTAATTAATTAGATTTTAAAGTGGAAGCTCGTGTATTTTCATAAAACACAGAGTGATACATTTCAAACACTTACTTCTTTTAATATTGATGACCGTGCCATAGAGCTAATGAAATCTTAATATTCAGTTACAAATTCCATTCAATTCCAGCTCAATAAAACTGGACTTTCAATAAATAAATATTATGACCAACATAATTATGGGGAAAACTGATGACAGCGGTCCAGAATCAAGATATTAACAGATTTAATGACCTCAGACAAAGGTAGACCACAAAAGATGTCAGCTACACTATAAGATTTAATGCAGTTATTTTAACAGAAAGCTAAGTGGAAGGAAGAAGTATAGTTAGAAAAAAGTTGCAAAACCCATAGGACAAAAGTGATGACTGAGGCTTTACCCTCTTAACTGTCACTTTCAAAACATGTCTATGTCAGATATGAGTTATGCAGATAATGACAGTTCACCACACAAACCCAGTACATGGACTACTTCTGTTGGATGTCTTCTGTCAAGCCACTCCTCAATCAGAAGCATTGTGGAAGAATGGACCCAAATTGCTTGAAGCAGAGAACAAAAGTCTCCACCCTCAGTACGATGCTTTGGAAAGCCGAGCCATCCTCTGATACTAGTTTGTATTTTATCAAATCTAAAGTCATCATAGCCATTTACCAAGAAATTTCAGCAAACTCCCTGCTTCACATTGCTGAAAGGCTCTATAAAGATAACATTTTCTGGTAGGACTTGGCACCTACCTATACTCCAAAAAGTATCAATACTGGGTTTAATGACCATGGCATCAGCCTGCTTTAGTTGGTCAAAGACACCTGATCCTAAAACCCAAAAATCTATTTTCATCAAGCAGAGGAGCAGACTCATCAAAGGTCCCTAATAAAGCAACCTAGGCTTCTTCCAACATCTTGGCAGTCATGGGCTGATTCCCTTCATACTACACACACTAATAATGCAGTAATTCATACAAACTTATTGAGGGCATATGCCCAGGGCCAACTCTAGACACATTAGTGAGATTTTGTGGGGCATCAGTGAATGCAAAACATTTTACATTAGTTTCATTTTTTTTAATTGCCAATATAATTTGTCAACATAGCATTTGTATTTATGCTGTTCAAGGTACATCTGTAAAAGTTTTATTTTTTAGCTTATCGCCATATGTCATACAAAACAAAGCAAGGAATTGCTTTCAAAGTCTAAAATAAAACTAACCTTGGCTGATTGCTAAAAACTGTCTTTAGGTATTATTCCCCTGCACCAACTCAGTGGGCACAAACACCCAGTTTTAATACTTTGCCCTTGGATAATTATAACTAGAAGAACAGGGTTAATTGAACTGAAAAAGGTTATCCAAGCTGAGCTACGGAGCGAAGAAATAATACCTGTCAGAGTCCTCAGACCTTCACACAAATTTCAGGTGAGCCACCTCATCCTCTTTTAAACCGATTACTTTAAGAGTGGTGTTTAGACGCTGCACTTTAATAAATCATCTACAAGGTATCTGGAGCATTGCTATTTTCTACATACAAGCCCACATTACAGTTAACACCGTAGGACATTTTCCCTCAATTAATATATCATTTTCTGAACTTGATCCACAAAAGATAATAATGGATTAAACCTTTTCAAAGTAATGACATGTCCATGTCTTATGAGTAATAAAAAGACACATCCATATTTAAGGTAACTTTATTTACAATCAAAAATAGGTGAATCCCATTCTTCTGCACAGATTGAACGCAGATGGATAAATGTGATCCAGCTGACAACCTGCAGGAAAAACGGGACACAAAGTGATAAGATGACTTGCATACATCTTGATGTCAGAAAAGCAATTTCTTAGTAAACACCAGAGCAGATAAACGTGACACCTCAAAACAGATTCCACCTGATACACACTGACGTTTATAATAAACTGTCACATTAATTTGCCCGAGTAGGAGCTGATCTGCACAATACGGCTGCCACTTGACATCTGTTACTATTGCATTCAAGCATATGGTAATATATTTAAGAAATGCCATGCAGTGAAAGGCTAAAGAGGTGCAGGGAAAAGCCCGACTGCCAGTGCCCACTTTACCAAGCAATATTGCAGCAAATGCCACATCATCCTGACATTTTAATAAAAGCAGATATGCTGGATCAAAATGGCAAGCATAATTACCTCGGAGGCAGAGTAGCAACATTGGGCCATTTCACTTCTTCAGGAGCTGATGCCTGACAACGATGAAGGGGAATGTAAAGCCGCTGCCGAAGAACAGGACCATCATGCCCAGAAGACGCCACTTGTTGTCCACAGAGAAGGGTAGGTTCTGTGGGGAAAAAGACCCAGACAAGTTGCAATCTACGGTCAAAGTACTTATTTGTAAACTGCTCTTATGATATATGGAAACCACTATTTTTTTTTTTACACATTTTTCCATTTATAAGTCCTTACTACACTAAAGATTTAAGAGCAGTAAATTTCTAAAAAAATATTTTCAATAAGCTACTTCTAATCATTGAGAATGAACTTGTGAAAGTAAACATTAAAAACCACAAATAGTCACTATGGTGGTCTTGTAATGTTACAAAAAGACGGGCTCTTTCTGTGATGCCTGCAATGCAGATACGGATTTGAGAGAAGCCAAATTAGACAGACGTACTTTGAAGCTATGTTTGTATTGATTTCACAAAAGAAATGTTCAAAAGTAAAAAGGCAGAATCAATCATCACACTCTTGCAAGGATTAATAATGCTTTTGGCTTTTTGACCTACTAATGCCAATTAGATGTCAGTTGCACTTTTCTTCTAAATCAGAGAAATAATAGTTATTAGCTATAACTGCAAACTATTTTCTCCTTATGCAAGAAATGTAAACTTCTTATACAGTCTGCTGTTCTTACTTTCTGTTGTAAATCTACCTTGAAGTGAATCTGCATGCCTCGACCTACCCGTACAATTTCCGTCACTGAGGGACAATAAAGGTTTTCTATTCTTCCCTGTCAACGTTAGAGCTCTATAGTTTACCTATATTTGCGGCACAAAAACGGTCAAAAGCGGGCCACAAATAGGATTTCCAAACAAGGCAAACATTTTTGTAGTAATTATGTTTTAAAAATATACATTTGGCAGAAAAAGAACAATTCGTGTCAATATTTTTTTCCCGGTTCGTGTCAATTTATTTACGGCTTTCACCTTAACTGTTACAGCGGTTTACCGGAAGTAAAAAGAAGAAAAAGAAGTCGGATGAAAAATCAATCAATCCATTTTGGAAATTTATCAACGTATGTGCCTTTAATTACACCCACTTTCCAAATGAAATATTATAACAAAGCATGTATCATAAATTTAGAAGGCGGTTTTAGAAGTAGCTTGCTTGCAGTTAGCTTGACATTGTTAGCCCTGTGTTATACACAGAATATCAGTATTAAATGTATAAAGACCACATTAGGTATTTGAAATTAAGTAATGTTTAATTTCAGCATGTGAACTAGTTGTATCAAAAACTGTTTATGTTATCTTTAATAGCGTTGCCATACTCTTGTCAATTAAACATGACCTCTATGTTAGCACTAGCTTAGCTAACGCCAGGCTTCGGACACCGACAAGGCCAGGTCTCATTTGAAACAACGCTGTTTCTCTTAGGAGATAAACTCACCTTCCCTGGTCCTTCAGCATAGTGTGAAGAACGAACAGCAGATGTAGCGAATCGCCTCACAGCTTGCCCCAGCATAATTGTTGTCTGGCTTACTCCGTGTCTCAGTACACTGCTTCTGTTGCTGCTAATCGCGACCTTCTTGCGTCTGTCTGAACGCAAAGGACTTTGGGAAATGAACGGAAGGTGTGCTGTGGGAAATGTAGTTTCAATACATCCACTACGACCGCTTCGTGGTCTGGTTTTGTGGTTAGTCGTGCAGTTTGTCTTTCTACAAAAAGGTGGAAAAAATAGTGTGTTTTTTGTTTTTTTGATTTTTTTTTTTTGGGGGGGGGGGGGGGGATTGCAATGTATGCTTATTTTTTGTTTTATTTTTCATGTCTTTTTGTTGTTTTTTGGTATGTCTGTATGGAAGAAAATTCTAATAAAAATATTTTGGAAAAAAAAAAGGTGGAAAAATAATACACGGACTGTGTTAGAAAAGATAGGTTTATTTACACAATAGCTTTATTTATATGTTCAAATGATTTAAATCACTGAGCCATGAATATTTATTTCTTTAATCACTTTCACAGACATTACATTATTAACCTCCCCACAAATAATAATAATAATAATAATAATAATAATAATAATAATAATAATAATAATAATAATAATAATAATAATAATAATAATAGTAAATTACATTATGGGTATTACATGCATGTCAAAAATTTTTATGTATTGTATAAAAATCTCCAGAACAACGATTAAATAAAAAAGTTGTTTATTTCAACTTGTTATGGTTTTTTTTTTCTACCTATCCTTTTCAAAAATTTCTAACAAAAATCAAGTGGTATGTTTTCTTTTTGCAATATTACAACAGCACACACACCCTTTAATTCTGAATTCTCTGATGGGTCAACTTGTTTTTATGTTTTAGAAAGTTAAAATAACTGGCGAAGATTAACACTGTCTCACTTGTATGTAGAATATTGAAACTACAAATGTTTAAGATTTAAGTAGTATTTCTTTCATATTTGATGACACCAATCTCCCTTTATTGGTGTGGATCACATGCTATTTTTTAACTGTTGACCATAGTAGCAGATGGTCAAACTCTCTAATCATCAGTGGTCTGATGATCTGAATGTCCTTGAACTCTTTCTGAATGTCCATTGAGTCTTGTTTGGCATCTTTCCAGATACTGCTGTGTCTGGTTCTCATCTGCTGTTCAGACACACCTGATGGAAGTGGCAGTTTCTGTCTTAAGTCAGAGATCAGAAACAATTTGAAAGGAAACCATTTGACAAAGCTCAAATTTAAGGAAAGCCATTAATCTACATCAGATTTGGTCAATGTGAACAAAAAGAACAAGCAAATAAATAAACACAGCAATATTTCAGTTTTGTTCTTCATTGAAAAATAAAGCCAATGTCATGTTGTCATACTTTAAAAGATTGAGCTTTTTTAATCTGTCTATGTTAAGAGAAAAGTAGCCATGATAACTTTTGTTAAACTTATTTTATTTGAAACTTGTTTTGAAATACACAACATTGTGGGGGAAAAAAAGATGGAAAAAAGACAAAGAAAGAAAGAGATTATGAAGCATTCAGTAAAAAAATACACTTTTATTTTTAATTTTGAATGCAGCATTTACAATGACTTAATTTATTATTAAATATTATAACTAACCAGTTCTAGCTTTGTAAAAAATTGGAAATACAATTTGGTTAAAGCAAAAAAGGAAAAAGAATCAGCTTAGTTCCAGTATTTCACACAAAAACAAATATTCACTATAAATCCATCCCCTTAATTAAAACTAATCTCAATAAGGGCTATTTTAGAAGAGAGCTCTTACTTTATTTTTGATTTTTGATAATATAAAGTGAATTACTTTATATTTTTTCATCTGTTAAAAATGTGTAATGAAACAAGTGAAGGTAACACCCTCCAAAATGCAACAATAAACTAAAAATCTATAGAACATCTCTATTCAAAGTAAATGTTATGACAGCATTGTCAGCTAGTACCATTCTCTTTGAGGGTTGTGTTGAAGCTCCAACAAATTATCTCCTGTGATGTTGGCAGCTGCGTCAGGCTGGTTACCCATCGTCTCATCCATCAGTGCAGGGTCATCACCTGGCCTGCTGCCATTTGCTTGCCCTCACATTGCCACTGCAATCTGTTTAAAAAGCATTGAGGGATTGGGAATCATACTGTAGCTGGATGACAAATAATGTCATCAGACCCCAGCTATAAATATTGATGTTATCTCATGCTTGCCACAAAAAGCTGGAGGCCCAGTTCTGAAATGCACCGTTTGTAACATTGTCAGATTAATGGATTCATTTCTTATTATTGTTGACTGCCTTATTGTCTAGTTACTGACCTTTCTTGAAAAAGGTGTTTTCATGCTGGTAGAAGAGTAAGATTCTTGGGCAAATAAATATAAACACAAATTATACTGCACACAACTATTAAGGTGACTTCCACATTCACTTGAGGCTTCTAATTAGCAGCCAGTGATACTGAAATCTATTATGTGAAATTCACCAAATGAATCATGCATGTATGTTGGTATATATAGTTGGTTGTATGCATGACAATATATACTGATGGCCCACACTTTCTTGAAAATAATTTATAGATTTAAAACAAAAGACTTATGAAGCATCAAAATATTATAATGCATTCTTCCTAAGTCAGTTAATCATTTGTTCTCCTACAGTAACTTGCAAAAGTTTTCATACCAGTTCAACCTTTCTACTTAGAGTCGATCCTTGGTTAAACCACTCTTCTGTCAGTTGCATCAGCAAAAATGTTAGAATCTGTCTGTGCAAAAATGGACACAGATATTTTCCCCCTGATTCTTTTTTGTTGCTCAAGTGCTTTCAGAATTGATTGAAAGTTTTCGGGAACATAAATGTTCAAATCTTGTAACAGATTCTCAGTTGGATTTTGGTCTGTATTTGTACTATTCTTGCTATGCAATTATATAAAAGTTTTTTTTTTTAAAAAAACACTCACTCAGTGTTTTTCAAGTTGGGAGCCACCAGGAAGCGCTAGAGAGGCCACAGAATGCTGGAAGGAGATGAGAAGAAAAATGCAAAATGCAAAAAAAAAAAAAAAATCTAATAATTTTTTAGTATGTCAGATAAATTTTCTTCTTTTTTTTGCATCACAAATTTTGATAATGAAATCCAATTAATTTTTGACTCAATATTATAAAATATAAGATAAAATAGTTTATTGAAATGTCATTTACTATCCTCATCTTTCTGTTGACTGCCAGTCAAATGTATAAAGCTGCTTTGCTCCTTAAACCAACATTGGAAATGCAAAATCAACAAGTATTTGACAAGATAAAGACCAAAGGGTCTGTCTACCAGCCTTGATGCTCCAAAAGCCCTAAGAACTCATGGCCAACAAAATCAGAAGGTATGAGGCAATATTTATGCTAATAATAACTGAATAGTGAGTAAAAGTGACAATTAACAATATTAAATTTTATGTTTCTTTACATATTTTGTAGCATATGCTGTGGATTTCCAAAGGGGTCCTCATCCAGAAGCTAATGCTGTGCAGTTAAGACTAAGTATGACTTTCTTTTATCATTGACTTTCATCTTGCCAATATCACAAAGGCCAGAACTGTGGAGTGCATGAATAATAGTTGCTGTGTCAACAGTCTTTCATAGGTTGTGGATCTCTGCAGCTCCTTCAGAGTTGCAATGGGTTACCTGGCTGCTTCTCTGAATACTTTTCTCATTTCCCAGGTTTGCAGTTCTGTCTTACTCTTTCTATTTTTAGATGATGGGTTGAACTGTGGTCTGTAAGATGTTCAAAGCTTGGATACTGGCTTAGAAACCCAGAGTTTGGGATTCTAAACCATTTCATGGTTGTATTAATTCACTCTGATTTAATACATTACTTGGTTTATGATGCTGTTTGTTCACTAATCTTCTCCTAAATGTGACAATTGTTAGATTTATTTTTGAAAACCAAGCATTCTCTTTGTCTACTTCATAAAATGACTTTGTGTTGGTTTGGCACTAATATTTCTATAGACTATGCTAAAATTTGTTGTTGTGACATTAAACCTTTTGCAAGGCACTGTATTTACCAGCCTTCTGCAGCACATGATGAATAGTAGAACGGATCGCCAAAGTACACAACACCTCTCTCCTTGTCTAGATTTGCAATAATGTTCCACAAAGAAATAATGGATAGCATTGATCAGCGCTGACAGTTCATTTTGGCAGCAGCACTCTGGAGTTTAAACTGCCTTGTGATGTTAGCAATGATAAAGGAAATTTGTAGTTTACTTTGTGAAAAGTGAAAGACAGCAGTTAATTGTCATTCAGAATGTGATATTTACTTCTTGCAGCTTACATGGGTGACTAAAAAGCACTTCACCAGTTTACAGTAAACTGTTTGTGACATTTGTTCACGTCTCTTTCATTTTGGTATTAACTTGTTCTGTAAAAATCTTTCTGTTTCTGTCTTTTACCCTCACAGACTTTCTTGTATCGATAAAAATGTGCCTCTTCATGAACATTTTTAGGGTTAGCGTGTGTCCTCGCAGTTTAAGAGGGGGAACCCTGCATGTTTATTGTTAAGTGCACATGCACAGTTATGCATGCAGTGTGTAAAGCAGAGACACACACAGCCTGCAGCAAGGTCATCCTGGTAGCTCATAGCGTGCACAGAGTGGCATGATTTGACATTAATCTTTAAAGTGGATTAGGGGAAAATTGCTCAGACTTGGAGCTGACCTAGTGCCCCTTGGGATGACCAGCCTGTAGCCCTGTAAGTTCACTGAAAGGCTTCTTAAATAACAAGCAACCTAACTGGGATTTGTATTTATAAAACATTGCTCCTCTTCTTAGTCATTGAGATATTTTAATACTGTATAACAAACAAGCCTTCAGCCCCTCACCACACTCTCTGCAATTGCTATTCTTCACGAGCAAAATGGACAATGATGATTGGACTCTATGCCAAACCTGCCAGGCTTGAAAGAGAATTAGATAGAGAATTACTCTGCAGGCCCGAGGTAAACATGACTAATTTCTGTCATTTCATTTCTTTTTGTTCTCGCCCTTTTTTTTTTTTTCCTTTTTTTTTTTTTTTTGCCTGAGCCCCGGGTTACTTCGAATCACTGTGGGTTTTTTTATGGGGTTCTTTTGTGAAAGTTTCTTTGAATTATACAGAGAGAAATCTCTTGTTCATTTTTAGAAACTGTCAGTGTTTTTTATCAACATTTTTGCATTTTACCCAGATCACAACACTGTTATTAGTTGGAGGTAATGAGGGTAAGATATTATGAGGCCCCATCGTGTGTACTTGAAGCATCACAGCTGTGTAAAAGATTGAGATTCTTAATTTGAATGAAGAAAAAAGTAGTTTATGAGATACAAGCAAAGCTGTTGTGGACTCTTCTCAGAGTGGTATTATCTGGATTAAATTCTTGTATTGATTAGATGGAAACTGGACAATGATAAAACATCCACATTCTGTGTGCACATATGGACTAACTGCTGCTGCTGTATCTCCTTTATACTGCGTCCCACTTTTTCCACTTTCCATTATGATCCTTGACAGTGCATAGCGGTTACAGGGTTATAACTACCTCTTGAGGTGGATCTGGAGGTACTAATTAAAAATGGTGGATTAGTTTCAACCCCCATTCCATGAAGAGACCTTTCAGTTGATTTAAAAATGTCTTAAACATGTGTAGATTGCAGAATGAAAGGATGATCTGAAACGGGCCACTGACCGACAGAATATGAGCAAAGTCTAAGCACTGAACTAAAATAGTGCTGTACAACCCAGTTATGCTAAAGTGAAAGCCATAGCTTAAATATTTTTCTGTTTTGTCAGGACCTTGCTGGATCCCTCAGTCTTTCCTGCCTGTCAAGCAAAAGCCTTAATGGTTTCAGCATCTGTAAATGTTTCCTTTCAACATGATTACATCTTTATCCAGCTTGACTTTAGCTGTCCAGTCATCACCATTTATTATATTTAGAACCAAATGTTACAGTTTATGAAGCGTGTTCTTTATGTCAAAGAGCTAACATGTAGAAAAGTGTAATTCTTCAATTTCTCAAAAATATTGTTAGTCTGTAGTTTTAGTTAGCTTGGTCTGAGAGAAACATGTACTTTAACCTTCAAACCTAAATTAAAATTGGTCCTCATAATATTTTATTTTTATCCATCATTATTGATTTTCAGTCAGTTTCATCCTCTTTCTATTTCTTTATCCTAAAAGCTAAGATGGTAAAAAACCAAAAGCCAACAGGAATGCTCCATCCATACATATAATATTATATTTGCTCAAAATTATTTCAGAAACAAAGATTCACTTTGTTTAATGATTCTAAATAATGTTTTTAAACAATTTTAGGAGTAAAATGCTTCTGTTTTGTAAAGTGCCTTGAGATGACTTGTTTTGAATTGACTCTGAATAGATGAAGTGAACTGAAATACTGGTTTAATTTTTTGAAACATTTATAAGGTGATACACAGTAAAGAGAATATTTTTTTACTGCATAACTTCTTCTTAGATGACTGAACTTTTTGTAACTAGATTGTGCCTGGAAGCTCATAGAAAAGTCTTGTCTAGTACACATTGTACAGAAGAAGAAAGTGAATAAAGAAAATAAAGGTTTCTTTACATGGTCACTCTTTTATGTTCCTTAGACACTTTCACACCACCGGGCAATCTGCTTTTCTTTTCAAACTCCTTGGACGCACAGGATTATCACTCATGTATTACTTGTAAACCCCATTCTGTCTCACCCCAGAGGCATTGCAAAAACTTCAAAAGAAAATCATTTAACTTTTATTCAGTCAGACATTACTTATATATTTATACATTTTTTGTTTTCTTTTTCAGCTCATTGGGAGGCAGAATGAAAACTGAACGTTTTGAGGTCTGTGCTGCAACCTATGATAGAATCTCCACTCCAAAACAAAACCAGACCTCTCTAAAAAACACCTTGGTGGGGTGGACACTCATTAAATACATTTATATTTTGGGGTGTAAAGTCACTTTCCTAATAACCTAAGTCATTTTTGGTCAAATAATTTTTTTATTTTTTTTTTTTATCTAATCATTTCTTATCGAAAAATGACTCAGTGACAAAATTCATGTAATTCTTTTTACTTTTTTCTCAAATAATTGGTTACATAAATATGGTGTGTGTGTGTGTGTGAACAAATAAACAAACATTTAGTGTTTGCCTTAAAATTAACCTGAAAAGCAGAACAAGTGAATTCTTAATTACTATTTATCAGAGAAGAAAAATAAAAAGATGTTCCTCTTTAGAAAGTGTGTGTAAATATCTGATTTTAATTAGATCTTTCCAAACAATATCTAAATGTTGTAAAAGCTTTCACTTTCAGACATGTGAACGACAGCACTTCCTTATGGATAAAATCTAGTTTTCCCCTATCTGTACATTCACATGTTTACACAATAGTTGTTTGCCAGTATTTGTGTCTCTGGAATATGTACTGTCTTTGGCAATCCAAGCAGCCCATTCAGGCTGCTTTGCCACCTTGTCAAACATGAGACAGAGTGCCACAAAGCCACCTGTCAGCGGTCCGTTAAGCAAAGCTTCAGGCTGACCAAGGACTGACCGGGAGCATCTGTGCCACTGTTCGCCTCTAATACGCTAATGAGAGTTGTCAAGCTGTCGAATGCACTCTGGTTGCCCTCTGGCACTAACAATGGCACCTTCAATTTGGTTGTCTTGAGTGACATTAACAAACACAGCTGCATTGGGGAACAGACTTGTACGACATCACGCTGAACACTGACATGCTCGCAAACAAATCAAACAAGCTGGAACGACAACCAAAATAAAACCCTTAACACACACACACAGAATGGCACACAAAGAGGGGAAAGTGAAAACTGATAGTTTTAATAATGTAGTTAGGCTGGTGCATATTTCTGCATCCTTACCACCACATTTATTGTTCTGTTTGTGCCACCAAAGCAAGTCAGTGGTACTCATTTACCCTGATGGAAACATGTCTCCAGTATAACAGCTTTTAAACAAGCCTAGAAATATCTAACAACAAGATTTATTCCAGAACAACGCCATTAGGAGAAAATAACTCATCCCCTCCGGTTTCACTGATTCCACATGAGAATTCTTGATTGATGCCATGCATCAAGGCAGTGCAACCCTCTGTCACCTCATGAAAAGCGCAGCACGTGCCAGTCGCTCAAGTGTTTGCACGCGTGTGCGGGTGTGTGCGTGTGTGTGAAAGGTCTTGGGGCACTTCACTCTAAACCTGCCAAGCATCCGTCAAGCTCACTCTGGCTCCTCTCGGCTCCCTTAACATGTTTCTCCCTGCAGAATTACGAGGCTCTGACCTTGTTCCGCAACAACAAAATCTTCCTGGCAAGACATAAAAAACACACACAAAAATGGATAAATTGGAAAAGTTGGATTCCACTTTAAAGTGAAGGCTGACATGCTGACTGCACTTTCCAGATGCTCAGTAAACAAGATGATCATGACTGAATGGCTGTACCTTAGAGCACCAAGATGCTGGCCCTGCACCTGTTATTGTATTTGAGGTCATGAATGTGTCAGGCTGGATTGGGTTTGTTTTATTTGCTGGTTTATTGCTTATGTTTTTGTTTTTTTTGGTCTGAATTCTTTTCATGGTTTGTCTTGCTTTCAGTTTGCACCTCCACAACGCAAAAAAAGAGGTTCAGCTGAATCAATAAGCTCTAGAGTTGTATTTGTTTCTGGGGTGTACTTTATCTATTACAAACCGTCTCATTTTGACTTAGTCTTGACATTTTGGAAACACAAGTTTGTGTTTTTGAACACATTATAATAGGTTAGTTTTAAATAAGTTTAAGCCAGATATTTTGTTCTTTAAAACCCAAATGCTTTATATGGGGTGGACTTTTTACAGAGACAGTACACTATTATATAATAATGATAATAATGCCAGGTCAGATCATCATATAGGGTTTTCCTAATTATTTAAAATGTATGTATTTATGTATGCATGTATGTAACCGTTATTTAACCAGGCGCGTCATATTTATATCAAAAATATCTTTGTCAAGCTAATATAAATTTTAACTAAAAAAGTAAAAGAAATGTCCATTTAGTGTTATTTGGTTTTTTGAAATTTGTTATTTACTGTCATTCTTTTCTTTTTGTTTTACTGCTAACATGGGTAGATAACTTCGGTGACATTACAAGAAGAGTCAGACATATATCTTCTCACCATCTATCTATTCACCGTTCATATGCTTGTATTTATCAAAATCCATCAAATATGTTTACTTATATTCTGTTTAGCAGCAAAAAAACATATGGAAGCCATATGTGTGAAGCCTTCATGGAAATAAGGAATATTTGAGAACTATAAAACACATGGAAGAAGTTTATGAACAGGCCTTGGCAGGAAGCAATGGACAGATTTTATTGTCAAGAATCTGCAATGATCATTTGGAGCCAAGCTGTTATCAGGACCATGTGGTCTGATCGACGTGTTTCATTAAGATTTTAAATCCAAGCAGAACTGCTGCGTCATCCATCACTATAAAAATTATTACACGGCAGACAGATTTCCACTAAGGCCAGTCGTATGCATGAATCTCGAAATTTTTAAAACATTTACCACCTTAATAAATACTGTTGAGATGGTTTAAACAAGTTGGGTTTGCTGCGTTTTGTTACAGAAATTTGTAAAAATAATAATAAAATAAACTCTCATGCATTTCCACTGCACGTTTGAAATAAAAATGAGAAAATTCCAAATTAGAAAATTAAGTAAACAGGTCCACTGAAGTCAACATTTCAATCTCTAAATTATATATGGCTGCCATGGGAATAGCTGTGGTGAAAAACTGTGTGCATTTACTGAATACAAATGGAAAAACTGCTTTTTAGCACTCATTTTTTGTACATTTATTAGTGGAAAAATGTAAAGGAAAATATCCTTAAGAAATGCGGAACTGCTGACTACCATTAATACAGATAAATACAGTGTAAGTACAGTATGAGCTGCATTTTTAGGTTTCCGTTAAAAGACAGGCTTGCCAAACATACAGTAGCACATAAAGTTTACCAAGCATCAAGTGTTTTATTTGCTGCATATTTATAAAGAAACTGATACCTAAACATCCCTACAGATGTTTACTGTTTGTTGTATTGTGGATGTAACAGATCCATTGGTGTGATATCCTCTTCCAGATTGCAGGAGATACTAAAGCACAGCGTGGCATGAAGGATTTATTTTTTATAGATACTCTACAAGAAAAAAAAAACAAAATATCAAGGTCAACCATGTGGACCCTGATAGGTTCTGACAGTTTGCCACTGAATTAAATAAATAATACTACTTTTACATTTATAATTCAGAAACGTGTACAGTACATGAAGTTTTGGGAAATGTTTAATTAAGTTTGGTTGCTGTGTGATCTTCTCTACACAACCCAGCATCAGACCCACCTGGAGGGAAGCAGGTGGCTGCTGTGGGAATCAAAGTCTTTGGAGAGATCAAGGCTGCCAGGAGCTGACAGATCGTTTTTATTTTGCCAAAGATCAGACTCTTTATCTGGGCATTAGGAAGAGAGGAAAATGTCGGCTGGTGAAAACACAGGTGGGACTGTCTCACAGTCACATCGGCAGTGATTGCGATCGATTTGCCTTGTTTAGGTCGGTTTTAAGTGGCTGGAACTCCTGACATACGGTGGCGACAGGTGCATCAGAGGCAGCACGAGTGACAAGCATCTGTGCAGCACTCCTCTTTGCCCCCTCTAATGACGCTTGGTTGACATTCAGGAAATATATTGGCAGCATATGCACAGGTAGCTGAGGAGCTTCTGAAGGCATAATGTATCTAATTTAATGTAGTTCTTTATTCAGCTTAGCAGTGAAAATGAATCCTAAAGTTTGCTTACACGTGTAAGCAGAACGGGCAATTAGGCTCCTTTTTCTCTACTTTGTTCACAACAGTGCTGACAAATAAGGGAAGATAATTCTCACCAGCATGTAAATTTAATAGCTGATCCATGTTTATCTGTTCAGTATAAAGGATTCAGACACAAGGCAAATGTTTTCCAGCTGCACCGGGTACTTCAAAGAGTCCAGGACCGTTGTAATTAAAGCAGACACAATATTCATTATTATGCTCACAAATCTCCCCTTGATTTCCCCTTGCTCAACATAAACTGGCTAAGTTGTTGGTCTGTTCTCTCCACTGGAAAGCACTCCTGGTGCTCAGTTAAATATCAACCACTGAAGTAGGAGCGGTAAACATTTGCTTGCTTTTCATTTAAATATTTTAATAACTTGCCCAATGCGAATATTTACATTTGTGGATTTGAAGCTCCATGTCATAGAGAGTTGAGGATTAAGGAATACAATACAGTTCAAATGGGGATATCTACAGTGCCTTGCAAAAGTACCTGTTGAATCTTTTCAGATTTAGATAAGAAGAAATCACAAACTTCAGCATATTTTCTTTGTTTGTTCCATGTTAGATCAACAAAAAGTTGGGCATAATTCTGAAACAGATAAAACATAGTTCTTAGTTTATAACCGTCTTTTATAAAATAAAATCTGAGTGTGACATTGATTTCTAATCTGCTATTAAAAAAATACATAAAAAATGAAAAAAATAAAAATATATGAGAAATATCCACCAATTACCTGTCCAATGTTCAATGTACTGTACCTCCAACTACATGTCTTTCACTTCATTTTTCTTTTTTGTCCACTCCCCTCTCCATAATGACAGTCAGTCAGTGGCACATGTAAAATCCTCATTGAAACAGAGGTCTGCACCACTTTAGCATGTACAATCAATTGTAATCTTTGTGTACTGCGGGCAACACGCCTACCTACTGCAATTTTGTTTTGCTCATGGAATTTAGCGGTGCTCATTTGGAATTTCAACATCAGGTTCATCGTGTTTCTCCTCATGTGGAGTTTTGCATGTAGGCCAAAGAGACAAATCTCATCAAACCTATAGAACCTTTCTGTTTGCAGCATCTCCTACAGGCTTGTGGCAAAGTGCACTCAGAATGTCTTATGGCTTCCTTTCAACACAGTTTCTTCTTGCCATGCCTGGTTTATCCCCAGGTAATCCGGCTACAGTCCAAAGATATGGCAGTTACATTAATAGGTCTCCCTAAACTACCATTCGAATTGAGGATGCACATGCACACCATCCCTACTGTGACCCTGGAAGGTCAACTCAGTGAAGTTCATGAATGAAGTGATAAATTAAATCGCAAAATACATTGAAGTTTGTGGTTTTAAAATGACAAGATGTGAGTAAGTTTATACTTTTAATTTCTTTGAATAAATATATTTTCAGGTGACTGTAATAGTGTCACCATCTTTCATTTCTTCTGTATACAAATGAAATGAAAGTATCTTCAAAGTGTATTTACCCAAGCATGAGTGTGTCATTTTAGTTGTTAGATCTCAGTGGTGTATAAATAAGTAGACACTACTGACATAACATAGAAGACATCTGGTCATCATTTGTATGGGAATTCACGTTCAACTTCTACATGCATTAATCTTTTTAAATGCTATTGTAGTGGTCCAGGAATTTTTTTTCATGGATTGATTGCTGACCTTCATCAGTGGTCTTCTGCTTCTGCAAATGTCCGTGACATTCAATCAATGCAAGTCAGCTTTCTAGAGCAGCAAAAGCATACACAGTGTTGCTTCACAAAACACTGGATCATTCCACAAGGTACCAAGCACAGAATTAAAGCTTAAAGTTTTATCTCATTCAGTGTGCACCACATTTTGTGTAATCAGAAAGTGCAGTAAATAAATAAGTGGAAGCAAAAGAAAAAAAAAACACAATTTATATTCAAAGTTCAAAGTTTTTCATCTAGCCTCTGATGTCATGACTTCATGACACACGTCTCAGCATGTTGTGGGATGATGAGTGTATCTTCTCTCACAAGTATGAAGAAAAAGAGACATTCTCTAACCTGAGAGATGGGTAGTGGGATGACGGAGGAGGTGAAAAGAAGCAGGCAGCAGAACTGCTGATGAACAGTGCTGCAGGATGATTTGGAGCTTAACTAGATCACCCAAACTGGTAAAGTGTGTTTGATATTTTCTATAGTGTGCGATAAAACAGGATGAAACCTGAAGGTGCAGGTGACAGAGAAACCAAAAACAGCAATTTTCAGGGATCTAAGAAATGTCTATTGCATTCAGCCTTGAACCTGTCAGAATGCCTTGAAACTTCAAATGTAGGCTCATGAAGAACTCTAATAAGTCAATAACATGCAAAAGTTTCAATATAATGTGACACACAGCTAAAATTAATAAGAAAAAAACTGCAACAAATCATACAATCATTAAATATTTTATTGCTTCTGACCAAGAAGACCAATTTTAAAATTCATATTAACTGTGAACTTGAAAAACTAACATGCTAACAGTCACAAGACGAACACATGCTTAGCTTGGTTACGAATATGTTATGAAACACAAGCTGAACATGTCTGGGTCTAACTAGCTTTACTGTTTCTACAGTGTAGGTCATTTGGTGAAGCATAAAATTGCAACAACTCGCAGTACAATTACCTAAACCTATATGTGCCTAGTATCTCTTGAAAATCTCGCAGCCATTGAAGTGATGCTATGCTGTAGAGAGGGGCTGTGTGATCACATTAATGTGAATCATTCTCTAAAGTCTTTGTGTTAGGTAAGTGAAATAATGACATGAATATCAATAGAAATAATAATCAAAGATTTAAAAAGTTACTGTTCCAAAATAACGTGATTTGGAGTAGTTCAGTACCCATCCCATATATACTGCTGTGCACTGGAACAAATGCACCAAGTTAGGCTATTTCATAATATTTTAGCTTAATGTCATGTATTAGAATAAATAAAACGAGAAAAATGCTATAGGCAGCATAAAGATAACTGTTAATCTTTATCAGTAATACTGCGTAGTTATTTGGTAGCCAATATTTCTGTACCAAAATATAAATCTTCAATAAGGATATATCAGATTATGATGGTCTTACCTTCGCCTACAGAGTCAAGATTTTAAAAGTATGGCATAATTCAGGCTGCGCTTTGTAAAAGCAATTTGAGATAGATGTGAGAAATGCGCAGCTTTGTGAGACGGCGAAAATCAAGGCTGCAGCATTAGAAGGAAGCAACGTCCTTATCTGAAATCAGGGAGAAGAAAAAGAAGAAAGAGATTCACACCCATCTTCTAAACATATGCTGTATTTCATTTCACACAATTATGCCCAACCATTTGCCTGCAGTTACATTCATTGAAAATCCATCCCTGTGTTAATGGAATTATAATGATGTAGTGTATGTCATGGCACCTAATCAAATGGAATTGATTTAAGTTGCTTTTGGCCTGTAGACTTCCAGCTCAAGGGTATGTGTCTTCTTTTTCTCTGATGGTCTCAGCCTTCAGGGAACATGGCTGAAGCGGGATTGTGTGTGTGTTCACATGTCTGCGTGTACATCAGCATATTAATGGCCTTGTTCACTATTTCTTCGTGGCAATGTTTACAATGCTTTTGACTTTGATTTAAGAGTTATGTTGTCCTTCTATATTTTCTTTTAAAGAAACATCAGGAAGAGAAGAACTGGGATGGAAAACAAATTTTTGCTACATTGATATCTTAAGATTTCTAAATGTAAAACCAGTCATGTCAGCAACAGCCTTAACACCTAACTTTTTGAGCTGATGGTATGCATACAGTGATAATATTATGGCATATTAAAGAAAAAAAATTAAGAACTTGATCTTGGTAAGAAATAAAAGCTGACAGGATATTCACGCCAAGCTGTGAGGCTTGATCTTTTCCCTTTTAATATCAAGTGTTTTTTTTTCCCTCCAATGCATGAAA
Organism: Girardinus metallicus; assembly: GCA_903067095.1. Lineage (NCBI taxonomy): Eukaryota > Metazoa > Chordata > Actinopteri > Cyprinodontiformes > Poeciliidae > Girardinus > Girardinus metallicus. The sequence continues at coordinate 23,746 of CAEGAE010015576.1, read as the reverse complement.
TCACAGTTATATCTGAGAGAAATTACAAAATAAAAGTGACACAGGTAAGTGGTTGAAGAAGCACCCAAAGAAAAAACAAAAAATAAGCCCTTCAAAAAAATGTACTTGGTCTTCAATTAATCAGTCAAATTATTGATAAAATAAAAAACTGTCATTACAAAGAACACAAATTAAAAAAAATAATAAAATAAAAAAAAGACTTTTAACTGGAGATTAAATATAAAATTATTTGTTTATGATAAAATCTATGGTGGCATGAAATAGTATTGCAAAGTCATTAAGATCAAATAAAAAGTCAAAGACAAAAAATAAATATAAATGGGATTGCATCAGCAAAGTGAGACAAATGGCACGCAAAATAAATTTAGCGTGTCTGCTCCATGAAAGTGCAAAACATATGCTGATCGTCAGAGATTGCAAAATACTGGGAGGAGGATATGCAAATGTGATGACTTACCACCCGCAATGCAATTTACTAAATCTACAGCAGAAGTTCTTGAAGTTGTTGTTGCTTCTATATTTTGCATGTTGGAAAAGCAGGTGCAAACTGGCACACAAAAATGTCTGGGGTGACTGTGGCAAGACAGGAGGCAATGACAGAATAAACTGCTTGTCAGGTATTTTAAATATTTTAAAAATACAAAAACCAAACTAACATAAAAATAGATTAGGAATATTCTTCTGCAATGGCAATTTTCAGCAGCAGAATTACAGAATAATTCCAGCGCACTATCACTTTATGGCAGCACACGTCTTGATTCTCTGCAGTAGCATGTATATATTGTCTAGAAAAGGTGGTGCAGATTACACTAATCTGCCACCTTTAATCTGTTCCACAAATTGTGCCAGCAAAAGATTAATGCAGCTGGACTGCTGACAATGTTTGTGCAGTTGAACTGAAATGGAAAGCATCACTGCTTAACTTAAATATTATACCATGTTGCTTAACAAATAAAACTGAACATTGTCAGGAAGCAGAAACCAGAAAATCATCAAAGTACGAAAGGGATATTGAAGATAAAAAATAAATGTTATGAAAATTTTTACCCCCCTCAAAGTTTCTTTACAGGCTTGTATGAAACACATTCATGTGTAGCAAATGACTATGTAGTTTAAATGACTGAATGTACTTAGCTATTACAGCAAACCGGTTGCTAATCTGTTTATGGGTCAGTTGATAATCCATATTTGCATGTAAAACCAATATCTATAATCCCATCACTGATGACTGATTTTAACACTAAATGTGAGTGGTTTTTGCAAAACTTGTTTTCTTCTATCAAAAGTGGCCAGGAATGTATGTCAGTGCTACACCTGAACAAGATTTCTGAGAATCTATGTTCATTTTAGTTCGCTGAGAGATCTCACTGTAAGATTACACACCAGAGCAGTTCTATACAAAGAAAAGCATATATTTTGTTGTGATTTGCCACTGTAGTGTTTGAAAAGTGAATAAACTGTGAAAAAAGAAATTATCAATCTGCACACAGAATCAACAACCAAAATGTTCAAAAAATTTTATCTTTTCAAAATATGAAAAAGTAAAAGCCACCTTGAGCAATTTATGACCATTAAAGCCTCAACTGTAGCTGACCACTTACCTTCTCAATTTAGTAACAATTCTGTTTTGTGAACCAATTTTGCACAGCAAGGTTGAAGATTACATTCATCACTGTCATCGGCCTTCTGAGAACGCTTTCGTAGGGGCACCTCATCAGAACAAGAAAAGGCACTCTGAATAAAAGATGTCCTTGTGTAAAAAAGCAAACATGTCCTTCAATTAAAGTCGTGTTCAACATAGGCAGAAGTGAGCTGCATAACTGAATGAGAGTGAATGGAATCAGCAAAGCAAACAGGTTGGCCAATCAGAATATGTGAATAACTTGGCGTTGGAAGTAGAGTTCAGCAAAATGAGAAGCCAACACCAAGATAAAATGTTTTGCCACATTTGGGGAGGAATGTTGTATGTATATAAAAGCTTATTCATGCAATTGTGCACTCAAATTCTAGCAGTGATTAGGGGAGTCAGATAAAGCACAGGCTTTGCATGCAGTCATATTTCTGTTTTCTTTGCTTTCTAAAAAGCATTCAGCAAACTGCATGTAAAAATATTTGGACATTTTTGCAATGCCCTTCGCAGAGCTTGGGGGGAAAAACACTGGTTTTATGCCTTTTCCTACTTTTTCCTTATTGTGGACACCCAGGTCTTATTTCCTGGAAGCTGTGCAAACAGAAAAAGGCACGCAGTGACATTTATTGGACGTAGGTGTATTTGTATTCCATCTCTTCCTTCAGTGTGTGTCAGCTTTTATGAACTCACTCAGGCAAAACATTAAAGAAGCTCATTCTTTATTAATCTTCACAATGACAATTCAAAGCTTCCAATGAACCGACTTTCCTGTGTGTGCTTGCACTTTCCACGTTGAGAAATCAGGTTGCTGTCATTATTTTTTAAACAACACCTGGCAGTTGGTCTATATGAAATTTTGCATCGCTTTGGGTTTTCCTTTTCGTCAAATGGGACAAAGGAAGAATTGCTCCGCGTGAGGACAAGAAGTTTGGGGGGTTTGCGACACTGTTAACATTCAAAAACCTCAATTCATAAAAAGTTGCATAAGAACCACACTCAGCTGGGTTAATGGCCTATGAGTTATTTCACTCTGCTATGCTAATCTAGCTTGTTTAACGATTAAACACATTTATTATGGAACTCATTACAGCCTGACAAATTCAGACTTCAAGTTTTGCTTTCTAGCAGTATTGTATGCACAAACCTACACATGTAGGTCCAATTTTCTTGGAAAAAAAATTCAAAATCCTTGTTAGCAAAATCCTTGTTAGAAAAATGTTTTCTTTGTGGCATGCATTCAATGAAATAAATGGGTCATGTTGATAAGGAGATTCTAATGAAAAAAGAAGGCAGCTAAATCGTGTTTCTGGCTGTGTATCAACACTATGCCAAGAACATCAAGAGATCAACGATGACCTTCGAGAAGCAAGTGTTGCTGTCCATCAATCTTAAATTTTTTTTCTAAGGCCGTTTCCAGACAATTTGAGGGCCATCATTCAACACAGAGAAATATTTCTTTACAGATAAAAAAAAAACATTTTTGATAATCACCCAGAGAGTGGACACTTGAAACTGGAGATGTATCCCAAGGTCAGACTGTGCAGTCCATAGAGGAAGTGTAAAAAGGAGCTAAAGCGCTTTAATACAGGTCAGCTAAATTTTTGACAGTACAGTTTATTATAAGACTAAAAGAAAATGGGTTGTTTGAAAGGCTTGTGTGGGGAGAATTTATATAGATATATGCATGCATACTGTGTATTAATTTTCTAAATACTAGTAAAGAGAACTGTTTTGTCACTAACATTAGCAGTTTTCAAACATTTCATTGAATCCCAACAAAATGAATAGAAATCCCAGCACCGGTGTCAGTCGGGAAATCTTCAAAAGAAATAAAAGGATAAAATCCTTCATATAAGTCTTCCATACATATCTTGTATTGCTCATATCTCCTGCTGCACTAAAATAGTTCAGGTGCTGCCAGAATCAGAACCAGCTATGCCAACAAACCAGGTTCTCTGGTTTGACATGTGCAACCAGGGATATAACCAGGGGTAAAGGGGAGTAAAAAAGTGGTTCATGATTTTTTTTTCTTCTTGTTCTTTTTTTTTTTTTTTGCTGGTTGCCCTACTTTCAGGAGGTATGGTGCTGCTTGGGAATTCTTTATTATTATTATTATTATTTGTGCCAGCAGAGTGCATTGCAAAATAAAATGAATAAAACACATTTTCAACTTGAAATGCCCCGCTAACTTTTCCCCCACCAAAATAATTCCCTCACCAGAAACTTTTAGTTAATTGACTGCTGTGTGTTGTTGGGTTAGTGGTAGTGAACCAAGTCAAGAAGAAGACTTGGATAACATTGCACTGTTGTTTTTTCGTCATTGAAAGTAGGCTCAACAAGTGCAAATATGTAATTACTGCTAAATGAATACTTTTTAACTTTGCAACATGACTAGCGTTTATTATTTAGTCTACTTTGACACATGGTCCTGCTTGTTTTCTTTTTATCTCAGCAACACATCACAAATCAATTTTAGATTCTTGAGTGTATATTTAGTAGATTTAGTAGCATTATTCAATTCACATATGCTATTTCATTCAATCTCCTGATGTACCTAATGCAGTAAAGATGATTCTAAAGTAAAAGTAAAAAAATTAAAAACTCACACTTCCAAACACTTGTAAAAAAAACAATTTGCTGATAAGCATGCATGTTGATTAATTTTCGACTTTAAATGTTTCAATAGAATTCAGTGATTATTTAGTATACCTTGAACAGGGTGGAGGCGGTAGAGGTGAGCGGTTCAGATAGTCTCTATTCTAAGACATAATGATGGATTATGACTAAACCAGGCTGCATGGTGAAGTGCACAATCAGCTGAATGTAGGCCAGAGGCTGAGCTTTTCATAAATATGTATGGCAGTTCACATATTGTTGGGAGCCTGCGGTGAATTACAGATCAGCGTTATCAATTCAAAAATACATAGTTCTGCTGAGCTTCATTTTAAAAAGAGCTTGCTTGATGAGATGCAAATATGACAAAATAGTCTCAGAACAGCAGTCGTACCTTAAGTACCACACTTGACTTTCGGTTTGAGTCAGAATGAGTTCAAGTGACATTTTGTCGCTGCGGCTTTCACCTATCAAAGTACAATTTTAAGAATCCTCCCCCAAGGAGACTTCATCGCGCTATGATAAGAAACTTGTATAAGAAAGTTTGTGGCAGAAATCCTTGATAGAGGGCACTGGGGCAAAAACCAGGGAGCAGAATCAGCAGCGGGTCCTCCTACAATCTTCCTTTTTTTCCTGTTTCAGTTCTGAAGCAATCACGCACCAGCAGAGCACAACAGTAATGCAATTAAGCTGTCTGTGATTTTTAATTAAAACTAAGAGGCGTGATTTGTCTAAAACTTTGTTTGCCTTTCAGGCAGCACAAGTTATCATCAGCTTAATGGATATGATTATAGTGACTCTTGAAATAAAATCACATTATGATCATAATTTCTAATAAGAAAGGTAAGACAGACAAAAGCATAGGTTCTGGTTTCTTCTGCCGTCTTTGCCAGTGCCAAGCATTGTTACAATTAGGACAATACATTTAATAGATACATGAATTATTCAGCGGCGTGAAGCGATTTCAGTGGGTCCAATCAATAGAACATCTGACTCCTTTGCTGAGGCAAAGTCCATTACAAGTTCTAATACATCTGAGGAGCTTCTGAACCAAAAAGCAATTTAATGTTTATATCTCCTGGGACTCCACAAGAAAGCTCAAGAAAGGCCAGTAAACAAAGCGAGCACAGGAGCAACCCTGAGGAATGTAAGCCTTTACTGTACAAAACTTTTCACTCTGATATTGATAAAGTGAACATCAAAACTGTAGCTATTTTTAAGATTCACTCACAAGGTACATGATTGGAGCAAACAACAGATGGTCCAGAGATGAAAGATGAGAAAGCAAGACTTGCCCAACAGAATAAAACAAAATCCTCACACAAACAAAAAACATCCTGTTTTCTGCATTTTGTTCCTTCTCCCCAGTTCCATGACAGGAGGCTCCAATGATTAATTAAGACAGAAAGTCCTCAAAGTTTCAAAACTAAAAAGTTGTAAATGCAAACCGTTTAACATTTAATTTTAAGTTGGTATGAATGGAATCATGCTATAAAAAGACAAACTATTTTCTAATTGATTTTATAGTTCAAACAATAACAAACAAAATAGCCAATGCGTTGCAAATTGGAAGAATAATTATTCATGATTTTTAAAATGTTTTTAGACATAAATATAAAAAAGTGACTAGTAAATGTATTCAGTGTCCTTTAGTGGTATACTCTTTTGTAAAATACAGTGCAGGTTATATTGTCATACCAAAGCATGACAACATAATTGCATATTGCATGTTTTTCTTATGTCATGCACCCAAATTAAATAAAATCATTTTTATTTATTCTTTTTACATTTTCCAGTCTAAGATTATGCTACTTCAATAAAAGATTCATTTATAGGCATTTTTCTACATCTTAACAAGGGGAGCCAATAACTGTAGTCACCAATGTATATCATAGAGAATGTATATTTCACTTAATTTATCTATCTGTGCAGTGTCCACAATGTGTAACAACAACTTACAGGACTTTGTATGGACTCAATCCACAAATCTGAATCCTTATTTGTGTTAATCATTCCAGCTAAATCATTAAAAAATATTACTACTATATGAAAGCTTGTCTAACAACCCAAAATGGATTAGTTTCCCCTCAAAAGAGTGATGTAACCTCTTTAAATTATCACTTTATTGGGTAAATTGTATGGGTTTTTCGTTTTTCATTGTTTGTAGTCTTATAGCCTCAGGAGACGGCTGGTGTAGGTTCAATGGGTTGTAGTGATGTAGCACAGCAGGAGTAATGTGCAAACATACAAAGTCATAATTTCCACAGATGTATGGTGAGGCAATACATGTATTTAACTAAAATGTAGTTGTGTGAGAGGCTGTTGATAGATATAAATATGTTTTTCGGTAAAGACTGCTTTCTGTTATTGTACTGAGCAGCTCATGGCCTAAGTAGTTATTGAAAAAATGCTCCATAATATATGCTGATCTATACCGCAAAGTTTTTTTTATTATGAATAATTCCTTGCTGCAGCCACAAATCAGCAACATATTCAGTGCAGTTTGCATTTCCTTATATCAGCAAATTCCTTCCATTAACTCCAAAACACCCAAGATCGATTAACTCTGCAAAGAGAAATAACCCCATTTGAAAAATTCAAATGTGAGCTCTGCCCTGAAGTGAAAACAATCAAACAGATGTATTAGTCGGTGCTCCTCCTACATTCCTCTGCTATTTCCCCTACAATTTTCACTTAACTCCCAAGGACTTGTGGTCTTTCTGGACCATCAGCTGCAGATATTAGGAACTTGTTAACAGGGAGATGAAATGTAATTCATCAGGGTTGACATCAAATCTTCAAAATGACAAGGCGTCTGCTAGATCTAAGACTTTATTGGCTGGGAGACGGATGGACCTGAGGGGTAATTCAAAGTGAGAAATCAGCCCCTTGAGAGTTAGAATCTCTTATTTCAGCCACAGTGAAAAATTTCTATTAGAAAATCGAACAGTTTTTCTTCACCGTTCTAATTTACAGTTGGCAGTTAGTCAACACACTATGTCTTAACTGTGCAGTTGCTTCAAATAAGATTGATTGTGATGGTAGTAAAAAAAAAAAAAACAGTAATAATTTCTTTATTTATGTTTGAGTAATTTGTTGTCCTGCTTTCATCCATCTCTTGCAACATAAGTTTCAAAGAAATGAATGCAGCCATTGGCCCTGTATAACCAATTATTTTTAAACATGAATTTGAGAATGACATGGCATATGGCACAGTTGTAGTGCTGAAGTCCTTAGAAGAGAAGATCAGTAGTTTGAATCTCAGTCAGGGCGAGCCTCCAGTCGCTTCAGAATCTGCATGAGCGAGAGACATACAGTCGAAGCCCTGCTGGCTAGGATGTCAGCTGGATTAACAAGGCCTGCATCAAATGTTTGGGGACCAGGACAAGCTGATAAGGAGATGACTGCTGGAAAAAAAAGACTTGGCAAAAAGAAATGCAAACTGTGGAACGCTAACATAGACAGTAAAGCTGGGGACACACTACATGATTTTTTGGCAGATTTTTCACCCGGTTCCCAGTCGAGAAAAGTCGTCTCTAGTTGTGATCAATTGGCATCCTTTAGCGAGAGAGTGGATGATGACTGGAGAATCGACCCGAGCTCAGTTGCAGTCAAACAAACATGTTAGAATTTTTTTTTTCTTTTGATGAATCTGGATGTAGGTGGTAGACTGAACTGATTATTGATCACAAGCGTGCGTTGCTGACAGCCAAGGTAAAAGAGAGACTGGGACACATTAGCTACAAGGTGGCTTTAGTTAAACCTGAAACTATTTAACATTGTAGTCAGGGTCTAAAACGCACCAGCCTGGGGCTGGGTTCCCAGCTTCAAAACTAACAACCCAATTATAGTTATTTGACTACTGCAGATCATGTTGTCTAGTCCAATTACTAAAAGTAAAGCAGCTTGTAGAAAGTAACAAGCATTGTGTCCGGTTTTTGAATCAAATCAAATGGAGGGGGGACAAGTAGGGATGAACTCGTACTGGGGGAAAATATTAGAAATAATTTTGCTTGACCATGACAGTCCATTGGTCGAGTTTCTTGAAGGACTTTGGGCTAATTCAAAGAAATCTCTCAGCCCTCCTTGGCCCACCCCTTCCGTCTCCTTTGACCAAATTAATCCGATTTTGTTATGTGAGATGGACAGATGTGGTGAGAAGTGAGTGGCAGTGGGTAAATTGTAAAAGCGTAAGGGACGCAATAAAAAATGGCCGAAAAACTTGCAAATTGATGCAGCAAAATAACCAACGGGGGGATAGGGGAGGAGGGAATGGTTAGCATGCAGTCAGACAGACGCTGGAATGACACAAAAAAGATTTTTGCTTTGTTTGTAATAACAAACAAACTCTGGTCCGTTTAACATTGAACAAATGTGTTCAATTGTCTGCAATGTCTACAGCCATCCTACACTTTAAAACATAAACTAATATGTTTCATTTGTTACATTTTAAATAGTGTATTCACATTTGATTCACCACAAGTAAGGAAAGTACATTTTTTAATGTTAACTCTTCTCTGTTACGTTCTTCTGTTGTCTTGCCTTGTGCATTACTGTTTTTATTTCTGTGGCACATGGTGGGAGCACATTCAGTTTTGCTGTGCCTTCCGGTATAATGACAATAAAGACTATTCTCTTATCCATTCTCGTTTTTACTTCACAGCCTTTTGTTATGTTGTTCTCTTTCTCTAATTCATCTTTTGGGAAAGTTTATCACATTTCATTGTACTGGTAACAAACCTTTTTCATTTTGAACATTTCCAGTCAGTAAAGCAGAGATAGGATATCAAGTATAGATGAGATTTGCAGTCAATATGGTTTATGAGGCAGGCCATATGCACCGTTGACCATGATGGCATTAGAAGGGGGTGTAAAAAAATCTGTAGCTCATAAGTCAATTGAAATTTTAACAATAATTTAATTCCTTTTAAAGGTCCAATTTACATTTTACAGTAAATGGAGATTAGGCCATGTGGTGATTAGGTCACTCCTGCTTTCTACTGAGAACAGCTATATGGGGTTACTTGCTTTTTGTCTGGGACTCCAATATATTTTATTCCTCTTCAAAATCTCTGGATGATTCCCTTAATTTTGAGTGGCTGAGAGCACAGCTGGAAGAACATTACCCCAACATCAAGCTTCTGATTGATCAGTTGTTTTCAGAGAAGTATTCAATCTGATCTAGAGGGAGCTATTGTTATGTGCTATGTTTTCTTGACATAAATTTTTACTATTGTCTCAAAGGTTATCTGTTTAGTTGTGTTTAGATTCTGATGCTACCAGCTCTTTACTTTTTCTTTAACAGACATTACTATTGCTTTTATGCTTTTTGTGTTTCTGCTCAATCTGCTCAAATCAATCACAGCAGATGGTTGCTTATACTGAACAAGGTTGTGCTGAAGGTTGCTTCCTGTTAAATGATGTGACTAGTTTACACGGCAAGAGTTTTATGCCAATGTTTGTTCCGATTTCCCCTTCCGACAATTTCAGGGTCACCCAGATTGTCAGGATGTCTCTTTGGAGCATCTTAAGAGATAGTCCTGCCATGTGTGGTGTTTTAAGAGTCATCTGGTCCACTTGGAAGGACCACAGCAATCTAAAATTGGGGATATTCAACATTAATATCATTAATATCATTAATTAATGTCATTAATTAATGTCATTCAGATGACAACGTTCTGTCTGTCATCTGAATGTTGGTGAGTGAAATCAGTTTGTGTGTGGCTGTACAAGGCACACTGTACAACCAAACCTGTTACACCTTATCATCATGCGAGGGTCTATCAGGTTTTGAAAGTCAGCCAACAATTTGAAAATCTTGAAGTGTGAATCAGGCAGTAGTTGTCTTCTCCACTTTTCTTACACACCTGTTCAGTGTAACAGATTTCTGTAAGGCTAATAGCACCGTCACCAGCACGACTAAATCCACTGTTGATAGTTGCTCATTCAGGAGGATACATTGCTGCAAAGTCAGTGACTTTATGCAACTGACTTGGTTTCCTAAGAAGAAAATTTTTTCAACAACTTTTATAGCTAGGATTGAACCAGAAGATGTGTAATTGACTTTGAATCTGTCTGTACGACTGGACTGAAAAGACTATATATTTCTGTATGCAAATTGGCTTTTTCAAGTTCCTTAAAATGACATTTGTTTTGATTTGTTGCTGTATAAATAAACTGAACTGAATTTAAATAAAACAAGTTGCTCAAAAACAAGAACTTCAGATAGACAATATCTGCACACAACTCACTGCACACTGAGTGTCTTTTTTATCAAACTATACAAAGAATGAGATTAATTTAAGACCTGTACACTGTTCAATTTGTAACAGCTGTTATTTGGTGCAGCTGTATGAAATGCATATAAAGAAAAACACCAGAAAACTGATCATCTCTTCCTCTGTAAATGTGTTGTGTCTGCTTCACTGAAGAGCTGGCTGCCCATCTTTTGCAAAAATGAATCATGTGATGATTATCATCAATTCCTATTATTCTGTGGCATTTGGAAAACAGAAAGACATGATCTTCTTGTGCACTCCCTCCTCACCTTTTCTCGAAGATTTATGGGTACTGAGAAAAAGATGAGTCACCTGTACAAGCCAGCCAAGTGGAAGAAGATGAAAATGGCATATAAGAAAAAGTAAAATTCATTGCTGAATTAGATTTACACAGAAAAAAAGAAAAACACTAAACTCTGGTGTAGGAGATCTTCACATCACTGAACATTTTGTTAGATAGTCTATCTTGGTTAGTTACTGTGAAGCCTTTTATACAAATTCAAACCTCCAACCAAAGTGACCTATATGCTGTTCATGCCATGTTCATGCCATGTTCATGCCATGTTCATGCCATGTTCATGCCATGGTCTTCTGCTTTTCTTCCAGAGTTAATCTCTCCAGCCATCCACTAAGGTTGATTTTGTGAAACCAAAAGAAATGCTCTCACCCTCATCATCCTGTTTACTTTTATTGTTTGAGACTTTGCAATATTTTTGATGACTGGTCTAAATATTTTAGGGGAAAAAAACACTTATTTTAAATCTACATGTTGTATTATGTACACACTCTTTCAGTCAAATGGTATGGGGGGAATATTTCCTGTCTCTTCTTTGAATGTAAATGAGACTTCACTAACCTGGAGCTGTGTGTTTGAAAAACCCAGATGTGAGGCTGAATGTTCATTTTCAATTTTCCTCTTATTACAAATAATGCAGTTATCCATTTGTAAAGATGCTGTCAAGGCCAACTGCTTAACCAACAGAGAAAGCTAAAAATGAGCCAGATGGGAAATGAATTGGATTCATTTATGTTTTTGGTCAAAAGAAGCCAATGTTTGACTGACAGTGCTTTGCATTTTTTTCCCCTTCTGTCGAACAGAATCTATTAAAAATAGCTGGGGTAGCAGTCTACATCAACACAAGATGTCAAATCATATGAACTTATGAAGAACCATTTATGCAGAATTTCCCAGGACGGTGTCACTTGTCGAGTCTCATGTATCCATAAGGGGGGAGGTGACTACAAGCAGAACAATTGGATTGAAGTTTTTTTTTTTTTTTCTGAAATAGAAATACTCTGCATTCACTTTCAATTGCTGATTAACCAATAGTTAATGAACACCCAAGCTACTTCCTTCACAACAAGCATTAGGTCTTGTGGTCATCCTTTGAAGTCAAATTAAATGATAAAGTTTATAATTACAAGGTTAATTTTTGATTTAAATGTTAGAAGATATAAAAATGATACCTACAAAACATAAAAGTAACACATTGGCTTTTGATGATTATAATTATACAACATTAGGATACATTTTCTGAAGTTAGAAGCTGAAATGTTCGCTTTGTAGATTCCTGTTGGTGATAAACTGAAGGGCTGTTTTATCTGATCAGTTCATAGTTCAAAATTTTAAATATTAACATAGTTATTGTTTCTGAAAACCATTTTAAGAAAAACAAATAATATCGTTATCATGCATCATCATGCTAGATTATGTCATTGCACACTTGTTTTGTTTATGGAAATATTTAGACCTTAATTGTCTGAAATGCCAGTGATTTTCTCCAAAAATGTTTTGGTGTAGTGTATCTCAAAAAACTACAAATTTAGAAAATCTAATAATTCTCTATAAAAAAAAAAAAAAAAAACTTGCGATCTGTGATTATCATGTCACGCTACAACCACATTTATGTGGCAGGTGCAGTAATTTCCTTTGTGGGACACCATGCTTTGTTCACTTTGAAAGCTTTCTCTCTGTGCACAGAATGTGTAATTTAATGTGTTTATTCAAGGGGCCTTGCACACATTCTCTTTTAATCACCGGTAAATAACAACTCTTGTCGTGCCATTGTGACACGACAGGCACAGTAATGGGCTTGTTTCACATTTATTCATTCAGTTTTGGTTTTAAAAACTGCTTTTAAAACATTATCAAGTTTCTATGTGGAGGTGGAGTGGTGCTTTCTCTAACAAAGCCTCTTATTCAGAGTCTCATCTAAGAAGACAATCGCCACATGCTGCTGGTATGTGCATACAATTGTTTATGTTGTGAGACCAATGTTTTCATCACGCGATGAAAATTATTTGTTTTTGCTGTCAAAATCTTTAAGTTCAATATTAGAGATGCACAGATCCGACATTAATATCTGTATTAGTCTTGATATTGAAAAAGATTATAGAGCGGGTATAAGTGACAATGTGCCCAATTCATAAAGGCAGATCTATTCAGTCTAATTCTATACTTTATGCGCTGAGCAATGTCTTGCTTTGTTATTTATTTTATATTATAGAATTCCTTATTGCACTTTCTAAACCACTTGAAAGAAGGTTTTGTTGCGTTTTATTTTTACCTGCTTGACCTGTGTAGTTAACCTACTGCTTTTGTCAGTGTCTGTGTCTTTATTATTTATTTTACATTGGCTGTTATACTCCTAATTGCACTGGCTCAACAAATTAAAGTTGTGCCATTTTTACTTGTTTGACCAAGATTGTGAAGATATTGTTGTATTTACAGGTGCTGTAGTGGTGCAGAGTTATCAGATAAATTTGTAATTCAGTATTAAAAAACATTTTAAGTCAATTCAGCACTGTTTTACTGTATCTGATCGGTATTGGCTGACACTACACCTCAGATATCTGTATTGTATTGGAAGTGGGAAATGTGTATCCTTAGTCAACAGAATGTAAGCAGTTTGCTGATGCAAACATATTATGTATTATATGCTTTACTTTCTACAAATGAGAAAATATGACTAGCTTTATTGCTGCAGTAAAAATGTATCTTGAGACTACATTTTCTGTTGAAATGGAGTGTTTATGTATAGAAATTAATTATTTTTCAGAATACAAGAGGATTTTTGAATGAGAGATTTATAGAGTATTCAGGGACTTAATTAACACTCACACTATTGTTGTGCTCTGGGTGAAAACAAAGAATACCACATCTTCCTGAGAAATTTTTCCCTTCACAGTCAGATATGACTCAAACAACCCTCATGTTGGCATTTCACAAGAGACAATATCCCAAGCAATGGGCAAGAATAAGGGAAGGAAGGTGAGCGACCCATGTGACCCTAATGGATCTAGTAGTTTGATTGTTCTGGCTAGAATTTATAAGCCTCCTACACCTAAACCTTGAACAAAACTGAGCAGTCTTCTGGATGAGAGGTTAAAACATCTACAAGAAATCCAATTGCCCTCTATTCTGAAGCACTTAGGATTGTCATGTACTTTAAGAATGAGAATACACCTATGTGTCACTGCAGCATGTGCAACACCCTGGCCTGCTTTGCTTGAATCTGCTCAGAGAGCCTTGGCCTCTCATAGGCCTCTGAGTTAACAGCTCAGTAGTCTAAAGATGTGTGGCCTGTATAACTTCAGGAGTCTATAAAGCATCCATATATCCCTGACTCAGAGTTTCTAGTCATCACCTGGTCCAGATTCTGCAAATTTCTGTTTCAAAAGTATTTAAAGTGACTGAGCTCATGGCCAGTCAGTGATGAGCTTACTGGTCCGATTTGTGTCCTTGAGTCTGCAAACAAACGTATTGTTCCACTTGTAGAATCAGTTGGCAGTCGGTGTCCTGCCTTGTTAAGAGTCTTATCTACTACACCGGTCCTCAAGCCTGCAGGTTTCCAGTCAGTTGCTAACACCTCAGGGTTAGCAACTCACTGTTCTGGATGCTGCCATGCCAGTTCCCTGAAGGGTCACTGGCATTTCCTGCTTGGTCAGTTTCCATGCTGCCTCCTATAACTGTGTTTTCAGTCTGCTCAGTTTCCTTTGCTGTGTATTGTCTCAGTCTTTCTAATCATATAACAAAGTAATCAGGAAACCTTCTTTGTACGTGAGCATTCAAGCACTAACAGCTTGTTTGACAGCTCTTCCTCATTCAGCTGTTTGTGTTTCAAACTGAGGCATATGGATTCAGAGTTTTCTGTCACAGAAAAAGTAAAATATTTGTGAATACATTTCAATGAAAAAACATGCTTCATGTTTGCAAGGAACTGAACTGCTGAATTTAAACTGACAAAAGGATCAAAGACACTCCTTGCTGTGGTGAGGATAAATAATACATATCTAGTTATAATTGTAAACCTGAGAAACTATCTTTCATTTTATGTGACTAACTTTTTCTGTAAGGACAATGGCATTGATCCTTTTTATAAAATTGCATAAACACGATCTTGAGACTTGCAAAACAGTTCTCCACTGATGGATTTATTTGCACTGCTTAGAAAATATTGTCAGCAGCCTCAAGATTGCATAATTTTCAGCTAATCCATCTTTGGAGGACAAGAAACAAACCAATCTACAAAAACCCTCATTTTATAAATGTAGTCATAAAAACTAGTGTGTAAGAAGCAGATAAGCCTGCATTTTGAATTTCTGACTATAAAACAATACAACTCACTGAAAAAAAACAACTGAAAAGCTATAGACAAAAGGCATTTTCAAAATAAGATGTTTTAAAATTGTAAATTAATACATTGTCAGTGTATTTTCATTTGGAAAAAGCATAAATATTGCCATGATGTTTCCCAAGCTGTTTAAAGTTCAAATAATTTGTCTTTTATAGTCAAAATTTTGATGATTGATTGCCCAGTTTAAATGTATAAATGTGTTGTGCATTAACGTCAAGATATACTACAACTACAAATTGAGGTAGACTAAATAAGCATTTAATAGTCCTTTCTGCCCCACTAACAATATAAGTGATATAAGTGTACAACTCTTTCTAAGCCATTAGGTGGTATTTAATTGAATTTTGTATTCCTCAAAGTGGCCAAATGGAAAAGATCCAAATTAATCAGTCCTGACTTAAAAGTAAACTTCTGGCTTTGCTAGCTCTTTCGAAGCCTGAGTAGCCGTGTTCTGCTTCATACTCTTAGCCTCAGGCATTCTGTCAAAAAAAAAAACTAAACTAAAAGGAAGACTTCTTGAGATCACATTTGTCATGATTTCCACGTTAGTCAGAATAAGCTGGAAGATGAAGCAAATTGCTGCAGCACATCTGTCAGAAGAACAGGTCTTAATCACAGTAGACAGGTCATCTTAGTTAAAAAGAGAAGCTGTGCTTGAGCTGCTGTCACGACACACACACAGTGTTTGTGTGTCTAGAGCATTTCTGTGCTCTAGAACAAGTGCTGTATAAATGTAACAACAATTAGGGGAAAAAAGCTTCAAAGAAATACTCCCAGAATTGCTGATTTATTCTCTTTACAAACACCTTACATTCTTTCATTCAAGGGGATTAGTTGGACAAGAACTGGATGTGGACTTGGGGTAGCCACGAGGATTGGCTCACATGCATGGTATGAGTTTAAACCATATGTCCATCACTGAAATATTGACTTTGGGTATCAGAGAGACTCTTCTGTTCTCAAGAAATGGATCAAAAATAACAATATACCACTTTAGCCACAACAATTATATCAAGACTGACGTTTCCCTGTTAATTCCTTGCACTGTAATTGCAAGGAATGATTAATACACAGCAGAATTTATAAATTTCGGGATAACTATAGGGATTTAAATGCTTTCAAGATTTTTAAAAAAACTATTAAATAATAAATGTACTAAAATTCAGTGTTCAATCTTATAAGCCCCTTTGAGACCATTGTTGCAAAAACATGTTATCACCAACATTGCGGATGGTCAACGTTATCGTTCACAACCAGTGATGTCAGTAGCGCGTTATTTAGTTACTGACAGAGGACCACTTTTTTCAGTAACGACTAATCTAACGCATTGCTATTTCAAATCCAGTAGTCAGACTACAATTACTTATCGAAATCACGTTGCGTCACTATTTTCTTTTGTAATTGAATTCTATTTCCTCTACGCGTCTTGGGGAGTGACCACCGTTTCTATGACAATATCAGCAGCGACAGGAACATAAACAATGGAGGGAAGAGGGAGATGAGCATTTTGTTGCTGGAAAAACAGGAACTAAGAGTTTCTTTCGCCAAGTCCGATTATTATGAGCGGCTTTGGGCTTGTTCTTTTTTTTTTTGTTTGTTTGTTTTGTTTCTGAAGTCGCTTCCAGATTTAATGAGTTGCGGGTTGCGCATTTTGGGCTTGGAAATAAGCAGACATAAACCCCCAAATTACAGCGCTCCGCCGCCTGTGAAAACTACATTGGGCTCTGCTAATACTTAATTGTAAGTTATTTCAGAATGGTAACATCAACAAAATGTTTCTACTTATAAGGTTGAATTGAAGGGGAGGTTGTTTAATGGTTGCATTTCCCAGTCCAAAAAAAACTTTAGTAATTTGTGCGTGTTTTTGTGTGTTCCACTATTGTCTGGAAAACTACTGAAAGTAACTAAAAAAGTAACTTTTAATGTAACTTAGTTACTTTCCAAATCAAGTAATCAGTAATCTAACTAAGTTACTTTTTCAAGGAGTATTCAGTAATACGATTAAAGTTAGTTTTTCAAAGTAACTATGCCATCACTGTTCACAACACTTCCCTTTGTTTGCTGATTGGCCAGGATGAAATACAAATCCCAGATGGAAAAGAGATGAGAATCCACCAGTTGCATAGAAAGGCAATGGCCACAGTGTAACAAATGGCTGTCTTTAACTGACATAAATGCAGTTTAATGTGCTGTTTATCTCATGTATTAAAACATGTTTTCTTTCTTTATCTTCTAGCAACTCTGACGATTTCTGGAGAAGTTCAGCACTGAGCCATACTCAGAACTCATCCATGTTGGTTTTGTTTGGCTGATCACTAAGTCTTAAACTTGCCCAAATGTTTAAGATGTACTGTTGGGGTTCCAATAAAGTTTTGAAAAATATGTAACTTCAATATTTGACATTGCTGGATTCCTTCCTTCCTTCAAAGGAAGAAAACGACAGACATTTAGAATTTTGACTGCAAGTTTTACATGAAAAGCTGGTAAAACATTGTTTTTATGACTTTGATATGCAGTTTGCTTGGAAACTTTGACGTTTGGGCACTTTTGTTTTAGTTAAGATTATTTAATTCATTGTATTCAATGTAAGATTACCATGAGGGTAAATGTGTCAGTTATGTTTTTAGATCAGAGTATTTTTCACTTTGGTTGCAATACTTTGACTTCTTTGTAACAAGCAAATATTGCTATTGCAAAATACTATATGTTGTTTTGCTTCAGTTTGTTAGATTTAAATTGACAAAATAAAGTGATTTTAAAATATATACGTAGATTTTTTTTAATTAGACATTTTTTTGAGAGTTTGGTAAATTAAGTTGCAAGTTCACATGTACACTTTTAAAAACTAGCAAATATGCAGTTTCATAAAATACTGTAAAATGACAATTTTTGTAATTCTACTACAGGACTACTGTAATTTTATTATGATACAAATGTGATGAAATCACAGTAACCAGTAACCAATTACAGTAAACCTGCCATAAAATTATAGTAAAATTGTAATAAAATCACAGTAAAACTAATAGAATTACAGTAAGACTACTGTAAAAAAAACTTACAGTAAGGGTACTTTAAAGTTACTATAATTTTTTTACTGTAAAAATTGCAGTAACTGGCTGGCAACCCTGCTGCCAGTAAGTTACTGTAAATTCTACAGTGACGTTTTTTACAGTGCAGTGTAGTAATTGTTAAAACAGGTAAATCCTTTGTGATTTTTTTCATTAAATCTATGTGAACAATTAAAACTGAAAACAATGCTCAAGTGAGTTAATGTCACGTAAACATTACATTTGTTTTTGTTTCTTTGTTTTAACTCTTAAATGTTCTAAAATCATGTGCCATATCATGCCTATAACACAGGAGCACACTGTCAATGTTACACTTTTTATCCCAAGACATATAATCTATAACATATCATACATGCATCACAAATGCTGCACACACTTCATATGTGAGCATTTTACACTTCAACTTAGTGCTTCTGGCAAGATCTGAAACTTTGTGACAATATACATATTCGCTATGACATATACTATAATTTTGCAAAAACTGTTTCAGTCGGTGTTCAATATTGAAGAATTCAGAATTCATAAGATAAACTGCAGTTATAGTAATTACATTATTTAAAATAAAATAACTTATATTAAGTCTTCTCTTTAAGATAGCCATGTTTAAAGGTCTGTCTGAGGTTGAATATGTGGCTTTCTCATTTGAATTATAGCTCTCTAAAGCCGTAGGAGGAGACAGGAGGCCTGTCAATTTATGTGTCAGTTTGACCTAAAACTGGTAGTTAGGAGGTGGTGCAAAACAAGCCTGTATTTCATCAGTGTGTTTGGAGATTATTGACTCCACCATTGATTTTTGGTGGAAAAAAATCAATGGCAAATAAATTAGTATTCTTGCCCTAACACTATGCCCTTTTCATATACTTGAAGCTTTCCTTTCTTTGCCTGTGTATTTTAGTGCACAAAAATAACTGGTACATGTACAAGAATGACTGTTCTTTTGTCCAGTATATTTGATGAAATGTGAATAAACACAATGCAAAATCATACGTCACAACTTGATTGGTTCAGTAATGTTTATAGTTGTAATTAGGCTCTGGCAGGCTGACAAATAGTCAAGAAAGCATTTTATATCAAAAGGACAAGAGTGATTTAATCAAAAAGGATTATGTGCGTATGTGATACATTTACCTTATTTACTTCAAATTAAATAATAAGCTTTGTATGATCCTTGGTATGAAAAGTGATGATCTTGATCTTCTTATACCACTTTTCTGGTGAAATCAAACTTTTATCTAACAGGTGTGGACTAGCTCTATTATCCACATGTATGAAAACAAACAGAGTATATGGATAGGTGAGTGAAATAGCATCAACAGTCTGCTGCACATTTTACTGCACTAGCCTGATCCAATAAACTAGTCATTTAAGAATAAAAAAAAAAAAAAATCGGTGAAAAAAAAAATGTGGCAAGCAAATTCTAAAATGTTTATTCATGATTATAACAAGCTGCTGAAAACATTGACATGTAAGAGCAAAATATGTAAACTACAGTGTGGTACCTCAAATACTAATGTGTGCGTTAGTGAGAAAAGACTCACAGCATATTCTATACTGTGAGAATATCTTATTGAGTTCAGTTTCTTCTGTTTTTCACTTCATTTATGAAAGTTGTTTCTCATTTTACTTTTGTCTCATCTTACCTCATCTGTTTGCTTGTAGTACCTAGTTTTTAGTTTTAAGTCAGTTATCTTACCCAGCGCATACCAGAGATATCCATAAGTAACCTCTGAGAAGCAAATCCAAGTCCAGCCAACTCTTTTGACGGCTATAAGTCGAGTCATGTGTAAAATAAACATTTCCACATCAAATGCATGATATGTAGGAGTAACAGTGATTCCAGTACCCCGATTATTAAAAATTCCTTGAGGCAAATTATCATTTATAAATATAAATCGTTTTGCTTATTTTAATTGACCTAAAGCAAGAAAATTTTGGACTGATTTAACCGCAGACAGAAAAAAAAGATGTCTATTTATTTGCAGTGTGTAAACTTCTAGTTTCAACAGGAGCTAGCTGGTCCGGTTAATAAATTAATATGATTTCATTTTATAGAAACATTTTTTGAAAGTTGTTTGCCAATTTTATTAACTTAAAATTGGCAAATAACTGTCAAACTGTCAAACAGTTATTTAGATACTTCTGTGGTAAATGTATTAGAAGTAAAGTATTTGTCTCAGAACGCTGACTTCAAATCTGAATCAGATGAAGGAGAAACAGAAAGGCAACAACAATGCCCTCTGTAGAGCTCTGTAGAGCTTGTTGTTTTATTTCATCTAAAATCAAAACAGAATGGGGAAAGAAATGAAAAGTGAACCTGGACACCAGCGGTCCCCAGAGCATTAAATGTCTTCTTCTGCTGTTTGCTTTGTGGGGATGGTTATTGTTTTTGCTCAAAGTGTTGCACAAGGTCAGCTTTGGTGTTGACTTCAGCAGCTGGTGACACTGGAAAGGTTATCACCTCTGAGGGCCTGTTGAAACCCAAGAGGCTTATAGGAAGCTCGTCTAATGGCTAACAAAATACGAGGTGTGTTTTAAGGTTTAAAATGTATGTAGAATCCCATGGAGATGTTTCCACATAAAGACAGTTACAAAGTTGGCCTTCTATCACCTGAAGAACATTTCCAGGATTAGAGGACTAGTGTCTCAGCAAGACCTAGAGAAACTCATCTTTTGCATTTATCTTTAGTCGCATTGATTACTGCATCAGTGTCTTCACAGGTCTCCATAAAAAAAAATATCAGACAGCTCCAGCTGATCCAGAATGCTGCTACTCGTGTTCTCACTAAAACTAAGAAGATAGAACACATCACACCAGTTCTAAAGTCCTTACACTGGCTCCCTGCAGCTCAGAGGATAAACTATAAAATACTGTTGCTAGTTTATAAAACATTAAAGTTCTTCGGTTGTATCAACCTTCCAGACCTATCAGCTATTTTGATTCTGGTCTGCTCTACATCCCCAGAACCACCAAACATGGAGAAGCAGCATTCAGCTTTTTTACACCACAAATCTGGAACAAACTTCCAGAAAACTGCAAAACAGCTGAAACACTGAGTTCCTTTAAATCTAGACTAAAACACAGCTGTTTAGAGTTGCTTTTAATTATGAAACATTAATCAGTAATCTAAGATGCAAAATGTAATGTTGACTGTGTGTTCTATGACTTTGTATTTTTGTGTTTTTAAAATGTAAAACACTTTGAAATGCCTTGTTGCTGAAAGGTGCTATACAAATAAAATTTAATTGATTGATTCCACAATTCTGAAGCGGTTTCACAAAGTGTGACCAAAGCTGATAACATCGGTCAAAAAGAGGCAGACACAAAACCTGGAACACTTCATTAGACTATAACTCAAAATTCAGATATTACCACAGTTAGACTTTTAAGTACAAATAGGTTTATTCATATTATGAAGGACATATATAAAATTCAGGGCAGCTGCAAAGCATTAACCTGATTTATGAGGTGAAACTATTGGATTGAAGTGTCAGTATGCTATGTATTGTGTGTTATGAAGAAATTTCAGTTCAAGTCAGTATAAGTTCACACAAAACAGGCATTTTTGTCATCTAGTAAGTGGTTGCATGACATTTAAAATTAGCACAATGCTTTTTCTAAAAAAGTCACTGCAGCTGGCTTCTTGGAAAAATTGTGCAATCAGCGTCATCATATCAAGAACTGTAATCATCTGCACAGCTGGAGTTCTCCATGAACTTCTTCCATAATATGTCAAGATAATGTAACAATTGTTTTCTTTTTTCAGTGATAGTTGATTGTGTTTCTTCATCTTGATTGGATTCCACAGCAATGTCAACTGTAGTCTTTTTTATTTTTTTTGTTGCCTCTCACAGGTGTGACCCACAATTGGTTCTGTGCACTAACACAACATTACAAGGCAATAAAGAACAGCACAAAATGTACCAGTTTAAACAAGGCTCAAAAATCCCAAAATGACCCCAATTTATTATGGTTTACATCATATTATTTGTCTCATCTTTTACTGTCACAATATAGCGAGAGTTTTAACAAATGTATCAAAAACATATTCTTCAGGTGCAGCGATGGTGCAGGTGTGAAGTGCACGACCCATATACGCAGGCCTCAGTACTGGTGGCAGTCGTCATAGGTTTGAGTACTGACCTGTTGACCTTTGCTGTATGTATGTTTGCTTATGTATCAATAGTGCTTGAAATGGGGGGGTATACTCCCTTCTAAATTTTTTTGTTTATCATAACATCATTCCTCAAAAACCCGAGGGTATGCAGCATCAGTGTCGCCAACGGAAAGTTAAAACCCCCAGATGTTGATATAACAAATATAAAACTTATCACCATAGATAGATGGACTGATATAACAAAAGGATTGCACTGTGCAATAGTTATTTGTGAACATGTTTATTTGGTATTTGCATAAAATAATATCTACTGTTGTCTACCTGTATTCATAATAATTATTGCCACAACAATTATCAAATCCCACTGAGTTTTTTCAACTTGCAACTACAATGTGATCTACTTGCTTATGTGACTTAAGTTCCAGATGTGAGCGATCTTTCAAGTCAAATCAGACACAGCATGAGTCATTGCAGGCTTCCTACTTATTCTGATTGGCTCAGATTTAGGGAATCAGGTGAAGCATAAATCATGAGGAATGATGATTAGGTAAAAGTTAGACATAAGGAGGGTGGTAGAGGAAGATGTGAGGGTATGTTGGGGAGTGATTGGTCTGTGATTGTGAAGCAGAATACTAGCACTTTTCTAAAATTAAGCTCTGAGAAAGGGAGCTGTATTACCGAATTGGTTGTGAAACAAAAGGGGATCAGGTTTTGCTTCTGAAAAAAATTAAGGTGGTTATGGTTTGGTTTTTAATGTACAAGCTTATTTTTAAAAACAGAACACTTGGGATAAAAAAGTGTGTTACATGAAGGCTGCTCAACTATACTTGAGAGGAAAATACAACTTTGCCTAATCCCAATTTTTAAGCTTTTATTGTGAAAACATTGTGTTTCTGTGTGGTGGCCAGACATTGCTGTTTCACATTTGGCAAGTATTCTGAACTAAGACATAAGAAGTAGGGTATATAGCTAGAAGACTTCTGAAGAAATTTAGACAGGGCCAGCCAAAGTGTGCCAGTTCTGATGCTAAAAATTAGCATCCATACTAATGTAGCATGGAAAAAAAAAAAAAAAAAAAAAAACTAATGTAGCATGGAAGAGAGAAAACCCAATGCATTACACAAAATCCCTCATATGTTAATTGTATTTATGTATTTTTATTTACTTTATTTTATCTTAATTGTATTGTCTCTCATTTTTATCTTGAAATATTTTTTAAACAATATTTATATAATAATTTTGGGAAAGTTTAGTTTTGTTTAATAGACCTTTTTCACGGTTCCGCGTTTTAAAGCGGATGTGGGGTTTGACAACTTCCGGTGGCTATAGCGTTAGCATTAAAAGGCTAGGAAAATGGCTCAGTCTCGGCGGAGTTGTTTTTGTTCAGTCCCTGGTTGTTCGTGTG